>JARHVA010005036.1:947500-1050000 GCA_037957365.1 Torreya grandis | reverse complement strand
CATATCTACATAGGACAGACTTATCGCAAAATATTAGAGACAATTTTCTTGAACTAGATATGGTTTGGCTAAGATTTTAATCATCTTAAGATTTTGACATTGAAATTTTTATATTATATAAATGAAAAAAGGTTCAATTCTACATATTGATAAAATTTTTAAAGTAATGGTGAATAAGATTCATGTATTTGGGAACAATTCATGTGGTTTAATATGTTTCAATAATTAGTATTATCAAGAACCTATGACCATATTTATGTGTCTACATTCCCCCTCCCTTTATTTTAGAAATGAAATTGTTAGAGTAAAGGAGAAAGGATTGAACC
This sequence comes from Torreya grandis, assembly GCA_037957365.1. Classification (NCBI taxonomy): domain Eukaryota; kingdom Viridiplantae; phylum Streptophyta; class Pinopsida; order Cupressales; family Taxaceae; genus Torreya; species Torreya grandis. The sequence goes on along the minus strand of JARHVA010005036.1, from coordinate 1,049,674 downwards.
TAAGTGTGTACAATACACTTTATTTTTGAATGAATACATCAATTATGTAAGGTCTTAAAATATATAAAACCTTGTAGTATCTCATGAAGTAGTCATTTGTTCATTTTGAAATTTAAAAAAGTTAAACTTTGAAAATTGAATTAAAAATATAGCAAGGAAGGAATGCACTTGTATGTAGGGGAAACCAAATCACCTTATAGATTATAATTAATGATGGATAAATGTGCCTCCTTGTTGAAATAGTTGAATTTTTTGAATTAATTACAAATTGAGAGTGATCAAATCCCAATTATAAATAATTAATCAACTTCTTGAGTTGGGAAGAGTTATTCTTCCAACTCTCATGAAGTGGTAATAATACCCAATGTAATAATTTAGAAATATGGAACCACTATGGGTTTTTTAGAAGTGATGTCAAGGTTGTTGAGTCTCACTAGACTTGAGCATACATCACCCAAAATAGAATATGGAACCTAACCATGGGTTCACTAGAATAAATTCCAATATTGTCAAGTGTCACTAAACCCCAATATACAATACCTACATAGATTTGAATCACATCATTGTAGATAGATCTAGATTCTATTTGCATGATCAAAAGAGAATGAAAAATACTAATGCTCCTATCATGATCACATTATTTATATATTATATTTGAAATTAAAAAAAAAAACTCTTTTAAAATGTAACTTTGAACATTGAAAATGTACATGAATAAGTATCATGCACTATGCACTTTGAAAATTTTAACTTTAAACTTTTAATTTAAAATTTTAAACTTTGAAATTTGAATAAGCTTGAGCATGAATGAGTATAATTCCCCTTGAATTTGTGTTAAGTGCTATAAAATGTTATGCACCTATATGATTAGTTTTAATTTTTTTTCAACCTGTAATTTTTACCTTGTAACTTGTTTTGCATATGCCCTATCATATGCATTTAAGTGTGTGTATAAATTTTTACTCTTAGTCTTTGAGAAGTGAGTACATATGCATGTCATATGCCACTATAATTTATATCAATGTGTCAATATTTTTCATATGTTGAATTTTTTAATTACTTTTAATCTTTGAAAACTTGTTCCCTATTATAAAATATGATTTTGCATTAATTTTAATCTTTAAAAACATGTGTTATTTATTTTTAAACCTTTTACTATTTCTAGAATATATATTTTTCATTCATGAAGGCTTAAATATCTAAGATAATCCCAATATTATGCCTTCTTTTAAGATGATGGATGTAGCCTACAAGTCACTCATCTCAAATGAAGAGTTAATTTTATAATGTGATAAATATAGATGTAGTAATTATGTCACCATGTTGGAGAATATGTCATAATAGTGATGTAATTATCATTGAATCATGTATGGAACATACTAAATGTGAGGCATACAAAGTGTCATGTCGATAGATTTAGCAATAAATAATTCAATAGATTAAACATACATTAAATTGAACGATATGTATCATGGCACCACTAATAAAGATCATCAAGAACAACATACACAACACACAATGTCATGCAATGTCACACAATATCATACATTAAGAGGGTTGAGTATGATGGACATTAAAAATTTCACATACAAGGGACATATTTAAATGTTGAAAAATCAAATATTTCATACATAGTTCTAAGGGCCACAATAAATGGACATATTCAAATGTTACATAAGAAAGTATTGTACATACAGGGACAAGGGCCACAAGCAATGTACATGGTCAAATGTCACACATACCAAGCATAAATATCATAGATATGTTAAATAGTTTTTTTATATAAGGGATAAGGACCACACATCATAAGCAATAAATGTATAGCATATCATGTAAAAGAGTGAACAACAGTGAATGAACATAGAAAAAGTGAAAACTAGTCTATTCCATTCATATGTATCAATGTCACATCATATAAAAATAACACATTTGGGTATCATAATGTAAAAAATGAATTATTATCAATACACTTGTAAGATATGTATATCAATATTGTATTTTAGGTTATATAAATATATAACCTATTATAATGTAAAATGTATAATTAGATGCCCCTAACATATGCATTTCCACTAGGTAGAATGGAATCCAACATTTAAGAATCCATATATTTTGTATGTCTTGTATCACACTCATATACCTCATGAAATGCATGTTTGTATAGAATTCTAACATCCTATCCATCATAATATATGAAAAATAACATATGTAAACAACTAAACTACCATCTCATGTCATGCTCATGTCCTTTTTTTAATATTTTGAATGTTTTTGAATTTGATTTTTGGAATATTGATTTTTTATTTTTATTTTGCATATATTGATATTTTTGACAGGGAACCAACCAATGATATCATCAATGGGAGGTTTATAGTCTATTATTATATCATATATGTTGAATATGAATTTTCTATTTATGAAGGTGTTATATGTGGGTGCATCTAAATATGAAAAGACATAAAATGTTATAATGTGAGTATGTTGATTATTGATCATAGAATCAGTGGAGTTTATTGAATAATAAGAAGAGGTCTCCTTTCCTATGTTTATTTTGGAATATGTTGAATTGTCTTAAAATTTTCATTAGGATTCACTATAGAATATTTAGAGCTCCTTGAATCTTGACTAAATTTTTTATATGGAGCTTGTACCTTATGTGGGTATACCAATTTCATTAGAACTAACTATATAGAAATATTTTGTGTAGGTGTAACAATTTATTTATGTAATATGTTCTTTATTGGGTGTATTTATTATCTTTATATTGTGTTTTTGAGTAGATGCCATAACTATCTTTTATGTTTCTCTTGATTAGGTGACACAACCAACTATGGTGGTGTTGGGGGAGGAGGAGGAATTACCATTGATTACATAGGATACTCATATTAAATGACTTAAATAATGACAAATTGATTAAATGTATGTACTTGAGGAATATATGCATTATTGATGGCACTATGTAGAGCTTCTATATCCATGGGCATCCTCGTAACATGTTGAAGACCCTTGTGGTTAGCAAGACTATAAACAGAATAACCATTATTTATAAAGCAACTTGGAGATGTATTACTATATGTCCAATAATTTTTTGGTATGTTCATTGAATGATTTGAATACTATTGATGTATCTTGTATATCCTACTCTACATACCTAAGATTGTGAATGAGTATCATTATCCAAGCATTTTCACTTTATCCATTCTCAATCATAACACTAGGTATAGGTTTTTTGTTGATGTATGTGTGAATAAAAATATCATGTCTATCTGAATCATCATTATTGATTTCACTATCATCAAACGTGATCACTAGACATTGTGCTAATGTGCCTCTAAAAGTACCAATAATTCTATCTATTGAATGCTAATATGTCTTATGAGAAAGATGTGAATTATACACATAATGTACTTCTAAATAATCTATTTTTCTAATTTACCATGATATTTGAAAGTATTACTGAATCATTTAAACCTTACATTGTCATTTTTTTATGGTGTGAGTACCTCTATGAGTCTGCTTACCTCAATAATTTTATCAACAATAATATTTGTTATCTTTTGCCTTAGCCTGTAACACTTATTTTTATAATGCTCTATACATCTATGGTAATCACAATATACATTATTATGAAAGCCCTTAGGTTGAGGCTCGGTCAAATAAAGATTAAATGGATGGGGTATAGATATGAGATTAAAATCAATTAATTTATTCATCAAGAAATGAGGAGGTTTTGGTAACCTTTTAAACTGCTTCCATGGTAGAGTTTTCAATTGGATATTTTTTTATGTTTACGATATTTCATTAACTATTATTTTTTCTTCATTATTGATTTTTTATATTTGAATTTGTAGTTTGGTTTGATTTTAAAATTGATATTTAAATTAGATGGATAAATTTTTGCATATTTAATCCTTTTCATTTCTATGGGATTTATTTATATTTCCTTAACTATGTGGCATAGCTCATCAAAGTATTTTAATTTATCAAATGTTATTGATTCATGGAGTGGTGATAACAAGTATTAAGTGAATATATCATTTAATTTATTGTATTCCAAAGATTTTATCATCTTAGATAACATATTTTTATATCACATAATGTATTCACTAATTTTATCATTTGACACTTGCTGATTTTATCAATTTATGCATACAATATATTTTCACCAATGTTGATATAAAAATGTGTTTAAAATGATCTACCAAGGGGTTGAATGCTCCAATTGATTGAAGTATAAGATTATATCATAATCCTTGAAGCCTCATGGAAAGATTTTGGTGAGTCATTTGTCATTGGAATCATAGTCCAAGCATGTTGCATGGAATAAATGAAGATGTTGCTTAAGATTGTATTTGACCTCATAAATTAGTAGCTTAGGAGCTACAAAGAATATTTTTAATGGGTAAGAGGAGATCTCAAGTTCCAAAGGATTATGAAGTAAAGTATGAGAGTCAATTTAATGAATTTATCTAGAGACACCTTTATCTAATTATAATATTTTACCATGTAATGCTAGAACAATTTGCTCAAAGAGAGCATGCATTAAGAAAGGTTAGAAGTAGACCTTGTGTGGTTATCAAGGGAGTTGTATATGATGCCTTTGTATAATTACGTAGATTAATATATTGTAAACCAAGTGATCCCCCCATACCTATGGATGTTGGCACATATTAAACTGTAGGTGTGGATATATGAATAAAGGTGATAATAATAATGGGAACATTTGAATTAGAAGTGGGAGCTTGATTTTTTTTTGTTCAAATATTGAAATGTATATGAATGCATCAATCATATGAGGGTTGGAATTAAGATAGTTAGTGAATTATTTTTCACTAACTTCATCTTCTTTATTTGCATTATATTTATTAGTCTCAATATTCATGATAAGTCTATCAATAATGTGTGTAATATGATTTATAACCTTATGATTTTATTATTGTTATTTTTACCAAGTCATGTTAGACTTTAAAAATATTTTCTTTAATGGTACTTGAGTTTTACTTATTTTAGCCCTTTTATGATATTTGGATTTGATTAATATACAATGTAATGGATCTAAATAATATCTTGGAAAGTAATAAAAAAATGTAATATTAAACCATGAAATATGTAATTAAAATACATTATTACCAAATTTTATAATTTTAAAATTTTTAACAAGGATTAAGGGTGTAACTAGTCAAGGTGTGTTTTCTTTGTAGGATCTCAGATATACCGATCCTAGTCATAAATAGTGAAAACATATGTAAATACACTAATTAAAGAGGATTCCATTATTATTATAGTTGTACTATAATATCTCTAGGTTACATTAAGAGTAACTTCATATGGATAATGGCTTATTGGTGCATTATAAGAATTATCGATCAAAGGCTTTCTATGGTTGAAAAACAAAACCCTAGGCATATTTGATACATTGTGAGGTATGTGGAAACTAAAATCCATATATAATTTTGTCTAATGGATTTATTATAGGATATATACCCCTCACAACATGACATAGGTAAAAATGAATGCTAGTTTTCCCAAAATGATATCTCTTATGAGTTTTAAAACTATGGGAACACATTTTTAGGAAAAGAAGAAAAAATAAATTAAATTAAAAATTAAATCATAAATATAAGGGTTTTAAAAAATATATATAGGCTCAAAAATATGATTTATCCTATTTTTTATTTTTATTTTTAAAAATAGTTTGATTATAGGTGTAAAACTAGAAGATATCAGAATGCTAAATATGTAAAACAATCAATAATTTGAATTTTGACAAATTTATAAATTAAAAAATAGATACTTTTATAAAATACTAAGAATAGATATGCTTATCTTGCACATAAATTTATGTTAACTATTCTTAGTGTTTGAAAGTGGAAACTAGTGAGAGAAGTGAACTATGCATGCTCAAAATTAGGAACAAAATTTAAAAAAAAAAAAAAAAAAAAACTAAATTTAGATAGGTCTTTTATAAGTGGATTACAACGTAGGCCACTATTATCAATTGGATGATATTAGGAAATTAAATAAAATCAAATTAATAAATTTTAAACCCATAGATAAAATTAATGCAAAATTAAGTAATAGTATCTTGAGAGTGAATCAAGCCACAAAAATAAGGGATGAGAGTTGAAAAGTGAGGAAACTATCAAATGGAGAAAAACCCCACAATATATTTAAAATATTTTAAATAGTTTATCCCTAAGTACAATATAAATTAAAATCCTAGAGAAAGAGAGAAGAGTGGCTTTAAGTCAAAAGAGGCATCATAAGATTTATAGATCCAAATTGTTGTAGAAGACAGGAGGAGACGGATATTCAAATAGAGCAAGAATAAGGATGAGGGAGTTACAAGAATCTCATCATGACCTTACAATGCCTCAATATTATTTTCCAAATTTCTTATTCCAAATTAAGTGGATGAAAGTCTCTGACATGAAAGGGGAGGAGTTACTTGTGCAAGTAACTCCCAAACCTATAAGTGAATAAAATAGTTGAGAGACACCTCATAAATCTAGGATAAAGTGGATTTATTATAATAATAAATATAAAACTAAAGTATTTTTAGGATAAACTAACTAACCTAAGGATCCTAAAGTGAACCCAAATAATATTGATCTCCAATAATTAAAGACTCATCCTAGTTTACTGTGATGACTAACTGACTGGAAAATATAGAAAATAAAAGAATTATAGAAATGATATATTAGAGGTATAATCAAAGAGTACTCATTTATAGTACTATTATAGGTGTAAATTAGTGCAATTCCCTCAATTTTGCCAGTTTTAGACTTATTTATATTGACTTTTATATAAAATTTATCATTACCTATGTACTTTTCTGTTGAGTAATCTAAGATATCATAATTTGGATTATTTAGCACATAATTTTCTATTTGTATTATCTTGTATTTGAAAACCCTAAGCGAACATTTATATCTTAAAAAACTACAAAAAATATGGGAATGTAATGGCATAAGCTAACCTCAATCAACCCCTTGTTGATTAATCATTGCATATATATTTAATACTCCAAGATCAAAAATCAAACCCATGTAATTTTCCCACCTAGAGTGATTTTAAATTGTGCTCCTTTGACCATATGATGTAGCTAGAAAATGGCTTTGATACTTGACAGTGATAACTCTTAATTTTATTTGGAATGATATTTGATTGGATTATGGGTGTTCATTGCAAATGATCTTGAATTTGGAAATAATAGAGCATATTTTCTCAATGTGAAAAAAATATAAGTGCTTAATAGATAGTGCCCACTTAGGAATAATGAATACCCTTAGATGTGTATTTATAGGATAAACTTTTGCTAATTTCCTTTAGATTACCTTATAAAAATTTTGGGAGAATCAAAAGAATGTTTTTATTTTGGGAAATAGATATTATTTGGAGTGAGATGTGGTTGGCCTAAATGGGTAGGATCATCCTTGTTTACCTAACGTAGACTTATCCTAAAATATTAGGGACACATATTCTAAATTGGAGATGGTCTGATGGTGATTTTAAGTATCTTGATCATTTTACATTGAAATTTTTGTGTAGTAGTAATGGAAAATAAAGGGTCAAGACAACATATTTATAAAAGGCTTAGAGAAATGGTGAATAATATTCATGTATTTGGATGCACATCATGTGGTTTTGAATGTGTCAAGAATTATAATTATCAAGTACCTATGATCCAATTTATGTGTCTACACCCTTCTATCCACAAGGTGTTCAATATTTTTTCACAATTCATAACAAAAAAATTATTTGTGTTTGTTGATATGATGATATTTACAAAATAGTCTTGCCACCACTCTTTCAAGATGATGAAGAGGATGATATTAATTAAGAGGAAGCTTGATTAATTTCTTGTCAATAAATTCATGTAAAATATCCCTTGGCCTATCCTTTAAACTATCAAACTTGATATGTCAATTCATTTTAAAATGAGGTGAACTCAAGTATTTTGTTTATTTATAACTAATATGTATTTTAAAATATTTCTTATCCATGTCCCTAGATATAGTGTTGTCTTTATGAATCTTATTCTCTATGTTAGTTGACTCGTGTGTAACTTCCATTTGAATAACTTCCTAAATTGTATATAGTTGTTACTTATCAATCCATATTTGAGATTAAATTCCCCATGATGCCTAGGCTTATATTTAAATATAGATATGGAATTAACATTTAAATGCTAATGATTCTTGATATGTACAATTTTATCCTCAAGTGATGTAACCTTTAGGCATAAAGTTTGAATTTTATTTTGAAAATCACCTATTGTATACATCATGGAGATTATATGACTAGTAATAATAGTAGTGGTTTTGAAATATTTATTAATTGGTTGCAATTTTAATATAATCATCACAAATATTTATATCATCACATTTATTGGAATCACTATCTATGAAAATTTAGTCACAATCTATGGATACATCATTGCATAATTTGGAATAACTTTCTATGGAAACATCATTGCATAATTTGGATTCACTTTCAATGAAAACATCATATTACATGCATATATTATACCCATGCATTTTGTGTCACTGATAAGATGAATTGCTTTTGAAAATTATTGTGGAAAACAATGTGTTAAATGGATAATCATCACATAGTTGCATATGTGGAGTGATCTGATGTAGGTAATAAGTAATTATATCATATTTTTTAATTTAAAATGTACTAAGAAGTGCATTAATTAATTTAGTTATACTTTCTTCTTGATTTAGTGAATTAATAGTAGAATAATGTATATAAGGAGAAGGAGAATAAATTTTTTGAATTTTAATCCTACCATAGTGATCTTATTCATCACTACGATAAAATAAAGATAGATCACTAGCATTCCAATCTTCAACATCATCATAACTCTCATAGTCATTTCCTTCATTTGTACATGGATATTATTCATCGACATAAGCATTATTATTAGGCACAAAATGATTATTTTATACAACTTGATTTTTCCATTAATTATCATAAGCATAAAGAGTGTAATGATTATAAAATAGAAGATCAGAATGGTGGTGGATATTAAGGATTTTATATTGGTCACACATTTTTAAATTTATGATCCCCAAGATAAAAAGAACCATAAGCAAAAAAACCCACCCCTAAGATAAGAACCAAAATAGAAGAGGTTAAATCTAAATTCAGATATGGATATCAAATTTAAATTCATAAATTTGAAGTTATTAAGAAATTAAAAAACCCTAGAGTTGCATATATACAAAAAAATGACTTGAAAACTTGTCAAATAAAGAATCAATGAATAGAATAAAATATTAGAGACTTTTTGGAAACAAATATACATTTTTGATAAAAATTCATAGATAAACCTAACCCATAAATTATTTTGAAATTAGGTATACCTTTTGTCCTCTAGAGGTAATTTGCTAGATATAGTAAAAAAGTTAATTGTAAAAAATCCATAAATAATTTAGGCAAACAAAAATAGGTTTGATTTCCAAGCAATACAAGTAACCAAAAAAAATTAAGAATTTTGAAAATAGAACTATTTTAATTCTAATATTTTTTTTGATAAAGCTAAAAGGAGGGGTTTTAAAGTGTCCCTTCCATTGTACAAATATTTATCCAAAGAGAGGTAACAACAAATCTTGCCCTAAAAAGGCTAGCCGACAGTGTAAACATAAAAAATAGATAAAATTTTATTGATTAATATTAAAAAAAACACATAAATAGTATGAAGATAAAAACACATGAGATACAACAATAATAAAATATTTAGGACAAGGATTAATCTCCCAACCTAGCTTGGATAACCTCCCAATCTTCCACCAAGTCGGTGATGAACTTCTCCATGTCATCCAAACCAATTATCTCCACTTCAAATTTATTGCCTTTATCTTTTCCTTCCATTATATTACTCAATCTTAATCCATATTTTTCCTCTTTTCTATCCTAAACAACATTTTTAAGAAATTTTATAGTAGAAACACAAATCTTGATGATCAATTCACTTAAATGAACAATATGTTAGAGGTTTCCTTTGATCTTATATTTTACTTTTGTATATTATTGAGTTTTTCCTCCAAATTATCTATCTTATTATTAAGACTCATGATTTCAAACATCTCCCCTACATTCATGATTTTGGTGCTTTCTTGTAGAATATTATTATTGATCTGATTTTGATATGTTTGATAGTATCCTTGATAATTTCATTATCCTTGATATATTTCATTATACTCTTGTGAAAATCAACATCATTAATTAGGGAGTTAATCTTGTCTTATTTTCTATCCTCTAAGGAATCTTAAATTATCTTTTTCCTTTTAATATATTCCATGTCTTGAACATCTACTTGAAGGCCTGAGAGTAATTTTTTTTTCATAGGGAGTTTGATCTTGTAAATCATGATTGTCATGGTTCCTTTAGTTACTAGAGTTATTATTTGTCTGTGCCTAATTAAGGGATCCATAATCTAATATCCTTTTTATAAATAAGGTCATCTATAACAAGGAATTCCTCAACTAGATTATACTTGCCACTATTAAAAGGAGAACTATCTGAGGCTAAAATTCATATGGTAATCAATTTATATTTTTTTAAAGTTTTATCCCTAACTTATCCCTCTGAAGCCACATTATTATCAAATATCCCCCTTAATATATTATAAAACCCTAATCTATGGAGAAGACCCAATATAAAGAGCCTTAGCCTATCCCTATAGCAGATATATCAAATCTTGATGTATTGAAATAGTATATTTCTCAAGTTAAACTTTTGAAACTAAATTTTCTAAAGATAAAAGCAAGTAAACTGGTATGATAATAATTTTTTTATGGATAAAATGATTAAGTAAAATTGATATAATAAATCCACTTTGAATCTCCGCTTCAGGGTTACATTCCTCATTAATTGGTGTATAATATTATTCTAGTGTGTTGGAATTGAATCTCTCAAAAAGCCTCCCTAAAATTCAATTTTCTCCTCTTTTCATTTTAGGAAAAAATATATATTCCTTATTATCCCTCTTGGATTTATATAATTTGAGGCCTTTTTTTCATTTCAATCTCCTAGGATATATATTACATAGACACCAAGATGGATATGCCCCTCATTGTGACATTCTGAACTTTTTATTCCTTGGAAAATTCAATAGATACATGGGGATCCTAGACTTTAATAGTCTCCATAAAGTTGGTGAGATATCCCTTATACAATATATTCCATAAAGTAGGTTTATTTTTTACAAAATTTATGTTGAGAGGATCAACCCTATAGTGATCAACTCCCATTTTGTATTAGCTATCAAGCTTACTATAACATCACTTGGATAAGATAAAACCCTTCCTCACTACCCATAAAAACATTATATAAATCAAATATGAAATAATATAAAATAATGGTGATTCTAATCTTAATAAGAGAGTGATCAAGGAGATATTTGGGAGATTTTACATTAGTATGAGCTTTTTCAAAGGGCATGTCCTAATTAATTTTGAGTAAGGGAAGACAAATGATTGAAGAGAAGCCCAATCCTTTGGTCATCATGGAACTAACACTTAAAAATATTTTGGGGAATCCTTTGATGATATTATCCTTAATGATCACTAATTACCTATAAATGAAAATCATAAGACTAATAATGATCCACAAGAGCATACCTATAATATTAATTACTGGATTCCATCTGAATTTGATGACATAAATAATTTGATAGATCTTGGTCATTAAGACACTTAAAAAGGCTATAATAAGTGTCTCCTTTATTACTGAATTAGTTATAAACCTTGTTCCCTTATCTATAAATATGGTTTTCAATGGTCTCTACAAAGGATTGCATGATATCAAGAGCATCATCCACTATGATTTTAATAGTCCAACTTGGTATGTGTTTCTTCCTTAGACATTTTATAATATTCATATAATCCCATTTGATGATAACATGAGTTATATAGAGGTACTTGGATAGCTTAAAACCCTATAGGGAAGCTCTAACTTCTACCATATGGTTAGTTTGAAAGCCTAGGTGTCCATCATAGGCTACTAACAAAATATCCTTATTGTTCCTTATAATTCCTCCACCTCTTGCCTTCATCAGGTTGCCTTTAAATGTCCCCTAAAATTTTTAATTTACACATCATAGAGATGGGGTTAACTATTTTACCTTACTTCTTTCCTCTTTATTTGAATCCACCTATGTTCTTCCTTTACTTGAAAAATTCCAATTTATTGTTACCTTGAGTTCCCCTTCTTTAATATTATATATTTTTATTTTATTGATTGACTCAAATTTTTTAATTAGGGAGTCCATTGTTATGGAGGACACATTATTGTAAAAAGGGGTTAAAATTTGAAGTTTTTATTGACCTCAACACCTCATGTTTTGAACAAATCCTACATACCATTACACTAAACAGGGATCAAATTCCATGGAGTTCTCATATGCTACAGTGGCATGTGTGAAATACTAGTGTAAAATGCTAAATAATGATGTAATCATGATGTGATTAGATGATTCAACAATGACATGTGTCCTTGGACGAGTATCAAAACTTATCTTAGCGATACTAGGGTTGTGTGGACTATAAATTGGAAAAAATATGTGTTTTTCTCTTGATGTGCAATTAGAAATTTTGGTGTTTTTTAGTCATATGAGTTTCTAGTGGATAATGTCCTTAAAATGTGGATTTATAATGATAATTTTAGAATTCCTTTGGATTAGGATTTTGAAATATGTGGGATGACTTGTTTGATGAATTTGAATTTGATAAAGTAGCCATTATTTGGATAAAAGAGGTGGTTGGTGAAATTAGATAGTATTGGGGAGTGGGATAGTCCAAAAGAAATAGTCTTGTCTAAAGAGTAGAGATAGCTAAACTAAAAGTGTGGACTAGTCTGAAAGTGAGCTTATGGTGTTTAATATGTTGAATATGGATACTCATAACCATAATTTTATTAATAGGTAAGGGTCATCCAAATAAAAATTTAAGGAAGGGTGGTCAAGGACTATGGAAATAGGCATGATCAAAGCGTGTATGACGAATGGTCACAAGTGCATTGTTTTAATGATAAATATTAATTTATGTGTGTACACATTATCCCCTTATAATTAAAAGACAATAAATTTAAATTCTTCATATTAAATGGGGTCCACAAACCTTTTATTATAATCTTGGATAATGATAGATGGGATAACATATATTTGTTTTTATAACTGTATTACAATTAACTATTCATGTGAGAATATTTATATAGATTTCAATAGCCTCTTATTTTATTATATAATTACCATCACTCACACTTACATTAACTTTAATTATTTTAGTTATTTTGTTACAAATTATATGTATGAGGTTTGAGATATGGAAAAAATTGCATTTTTGTCTCCCTCTTTTAGCCATAATGCTCTCAAGTTTTGCCTCCAAAAAGTCTCCTCTTTGGCTGTGATAGAGTGATATTCACTGAGGAGGGATTTTTATTTTATGTTCATTTATTAATTCATACCATTAATAAAAATTTTATTCTCAACCTTAGATATTTACTCAATTATCCTTCTCTTATTTTTAAAGATATTCCCAAAAATGTTTTTGTTTGACTTCTTGGTATTGATTTTAACATTCTTAAGTTTCATAGAGATTTTGTATATGGTTAGTCCTCTGATATATTATTTCCACCAATGTTTTATTTTTTCCTTTAGATTTGTATTTTGGAACAACATGTTATAAAATATAAAAGGAATGTTTTCCTTATAGTCATCATTTCCAAATTTAGCACAATTTGATTATGGTCAAATCTTGTTCTAGGCAAGGACTATAAGCATGTGTTTTGGTTGAAGATTTAATTAATTGAGACAAGGATTATATAAAGTGTGACTTGTATAGGATTTTTTTCCAAATATTATATTATTTTATGTGTGTGTTTATTCTCTAAGATCAACATAAAAAAGCCCATTATAATTAATGAATCTAGCTAGATCCTCCATGTTGTCATTATAATTTTATTTTCATCATTTTTTTCAAGAGAAGAGAGGGGAGTGTTTAAATCCCCCATAATAATCCATTTAAAATTATTACACATTATTATAAATATAATTAAATCATTCTAAATATCCCATCTCCTAGTATGAGAATTGGGTGCATAAATATTAGAAAAATATCGACATAGAGTTATCATTATTGTTGCTAAAAAGGATAGCCAAATGATGATGGTTGTTAAGAAATATTTCACCATTATCTATTTTTGAATTACAAAAATTAGCTAGGCCCCATGAAGCTCTAATTGAACTAACCCAAAAACTTAGACCTTATTCGAAATCTTATTTTTATCATCACAAATCAAACTATCAAACATATTTGTTTCTTATATGGCAAGACAATTGGGACTATGGTTCTTCCTAAGGTCTCTAAGAATTCTTTGTTTGTTGGGGTTATCTAACCCCTTCTATTCTAAGACATGATTTTTATTTTTTAAGATTCAATGGTCCTTTAGAAAGATTATGTTATAAGGTGCTCTATAAATCATCTTTAATTTCATTCATTGTTTGTTTGTTTAGAATCTCATTATGATTAGGTTTCCCCTTTCTTTAAATCCTAGATCAACTTATTTTATAGCATTTATTGTTATTTTGATACTAGGTTGTTCTAAATTGTCTTTTCATCTCTTTTGAAGTGGATTTATAAGAATTTATTCTATATTATCCAAAAAACATGGGATATCTTCTTCCTTATCCATATCCAAGTCATTAAAACTTAAAATTTCTATATTTTTGCTTTGTGGTAAATTACAAATCTTTAAAACCCATGTTTTAATTGGAGAAAGGTTTTAATCAAAGAATGAATAATGCTTACTTTTTGAGTCTACCTATCCTTCTTCCAACTCTTATAATACTAATTTATGACCATGGATATCTTCAAGTGGTTCTATTTTTATGATTCTTTGAGTTTCCCCATTTTGTTCCTCTATCTATTCTTCTACTTTTTGTTGTCTTCTTTTTTCCATTTCCTTTAGTGAATCCATCTAGTTTTGATCCAAAACTTTTTCATTGTTATTTTTTACCTAAGTTTTAGCCTTATTATTGTTTTTCTCATGGTATTTATTATTACTATCTACCTCATTTTTCCCCATACACTTTATTCATTTTTATCATAGGGTAAATTGTAACTAGATGGCCCAATTTGTGGTAGTTTTTAAATATAAGAGAAGCATCCTCATTATTCTATAGTTTGGTTCTATATCCAAAAAATTGAACATAATTTGATGGATTTTGGTAGAGGTCTATCCATAAATTCATTAACATAAAATCTATCATAAATAATCTTAGTTATTTTTCATGTAGTCCATCGAAAGAAATGAGATGCCTAAATGTTCTCGCTATACCAATCATTATTTCCTCTTCCTAATACTCAAGTGGAAGTCCAAGTAGTTGGACCCATATATGCATTAAATTAAAAAAATTTAAGGTTAATCATGACTTCCACTTTCGTAATAAGATTCCAAATCTACCCATGAACTAAGTTCCTCCCACTAGTATTCTTACATAATATTCATCATTTGAGGACCCAATTAGAAATAAACCTTTCACCATAACATGTATTTTAATGTGCCCCTTTCGGTGCCATTTTCTATCTTCCCATTTGTGGAATACATCTATATTATGTCATATTCCTAATTTTTTCAAATTAGAGAGTTTTTAGTTATTAAAAATGAGTGATTCATAACTATATTTGGAATTTGAAGTTGAAAACCTTCCCAATCTAGCATTAGTTTGAGGGAAATGATATTTTGGAAATTTTATGGGTTTTAAAAAGTTTTTTACCTAAGTCTCTCTCAATGAATATTTTATATATTTTAGGGTGTCAAAGGATTCCTTTATCATTATCAATATCTTGTGGGGCATTCCATTTCTCATCACCAATAACATCATCTCCTTTCTCCCATTTTTTTACTTTAATTCAAAATTATTTCTCATGAATCTCTCACCACCCTCTTTCCCTTTATTTTCTACTATTATCCAAACAAGGAGTACCCCTAATGAATAAATCCCTAATATGATTATGAGAATTAAACCCAAGGGTAAAAGGGGAAGACATCCATTTTTCATATATGAAAGTGGAAGATTTTTAAAAATTGGGCCCTGAAAACTAAACCCTAAGGTATAAATATTAAAACCCTAGAAATAAGGATTAAACCCTAAATAAAATCTAGGTTTTATCACTTCTATAGATAATAAGTGGGTTCACTATGTTTTATTGATTTTATGACTTATGTGACACTAATAACATAAAATTTTTGAATAAATCATATTGCTTTAGATATAAAATTACTAAATGAATCTTAGTGTAACTAGCTAAATATAGTAACTATATATTTTTGGAAAACACTAAATAAATGATGTAATTAGATTGTTTTGGGTCTGTGCAAAAATTTTGAGGGATATAATCATCAACAGTAATTTAAAATGGACACGTGAATGCTTGGATCCAAAAATAAGATTTTTCATGTCTATTAAAGTCTACGTACACTCCCTAGACACCTACATAGTGTGACCCTATCTGATGTATTTCAAAATTATCCATTTTTTCTTTTTATGATGGTGTCATCAATAATGACTAAGTATGTTGAGTATTATTATATATTATAATGTCTATAAATCCATATGAATATCTTTAGTTTTATTCTCTTTATTTCAAACCCTATTTGTGCACTGTAAGATAATTATAAATCAAGACAAAGGGTAAAAGAGAATGTTTGAATTATCCTTAGACACCCCACTATGACTAAGTAATGCCTACATATTTAATAATATGAAGAGGAAAGTCAAACCTCATGTAGTTATACCACCTAGTTGAATGTGTGTAATTTTGTGTAATACTAGGATGTTGTTCAATCTTGTGCATGGATTTCAAAACTTGAAAACTTGTGACTTAATCTTGAAAATGGTATTTATATTTCACTCATGGAATTTATCCTTTGAGGGGTGATTTTAAGTGATAGATTGATATGTGATAAATAAGCACAAGATAAATGCAATATTTATAAATAAGATGTAAATAGATCAATGATTAGGCTTGATTCAATTATATAGTTGAATCTCTAGGTAATTTCCTCTAAACTGACATAAAAATGTGCGAGCTCACCCATATGATAATTTCAGCTTATATAAACTTGTCATTAAATTGCATGGGGATAAATCCTCCCTAAGTGGATAAGTATGAGGTAAAAACAAACCTATCTTAGAGGTGTGAACTTATCCAAAAAATAGGAATAATAACCAAAGGCCATGATGTAGTTTGAGAATGGTATTAAACTATTTAGGCACAAAGTATGAAGATCCTATGTAACTATAATGACAAATTAGAAGGGTTGGGTACATATATGTTAAAATTGATATCAGAAAAGGAAAATAAGAGTCATGCATGTGAGCATAAGTCAAGTAGGTTAAGGTTTGATAAAATTACACATTATCAAGTGTTTAATACTAAATATGAGTGTCTAAATTTCCCCCCTTTTAATATAACTAGTAGATTAAAATGACATAAGTTTATATAGAGGATAACCATGATAGGTACTTCCCAATTATGTACTATTTGGTATACCTTACTCCATGCAAACCTGTAATGAAACATGTATAAATCATTTTTTATTTATGATGTAAAATAAAAATTCAACAACATTTAACATATTTGAAATTATATACAATGGAATAAATACACCTAAATTTATGTGAACCAGGCTTGTCTTTTTTATCCTTATCTTCTAGAGACAAAGTAAAATGGGGTAATCATGACCTATTATATATGTTTGAGTAACAACATTGGTTAATCCAAATATGCTCTAACATACATTTGAAAAACATAAGTGCTTAGAAGTTATGTTATACATAACATTAACCCCACATGACTATAATAAATTTAAGTATACGTAATACATTATGGGTTCCAATAAATATGATAAATACCTAAATAATGCCTAAGAGTCCATGTAATTTAGAATCATCTGATATAGATGGATTATATGATTTAGTCTAATTAATGTTTGACTAATTCCTTGTATAATTTATTATGATATAAATCTTAGTTATATTGATTAGAGAATGACATGAATTTCCATTCCATCTATTAATATGAATAACATTAGTCACATGACTTGTGCCAATGTATCATGATATTCATGAAATGGTTAACATATGCCATGCATATGTCCCTATAATAATAACCTATGTAATTTGATTCCAATGATTTATTTTAAAATATTAAAAAATATGTAACATATGTCACGCATATACCCTGAATCTAAGTCAAATTTGTCATTATTTTATTAAAACCTATAATAATTTATGTGAACATATACCATTATGAAATAATTTATGCTTAAAATCTGAAATTTTTGTGTGAAGGATCAATCTCTTAGCTAGGCCATTGTGTGTTCCCCCATTTTTAGGTGAGGAATGAAGCCTATGAATGAATCATCTCAAAATAAGAAGTTAAATGCATTGTATTATATATAAAAATATATAGGAAGTGTAAATCATGTAGTAACATGTGGAGAACATGTCATCATAGTAACAATAAATCATCTAAATATGTATGAAACATGTATCCTTAACATACAAGTGTCATGTCAATAAGAAACACAATTTATAGGAAACATAGCAATGAGCACCCATAAACTAATTAATAACTATGTAGGAAAGTGTAAGATATGTATCATGTCACCATAAAAAATAATAAGTTTGCATGATATAAATCACAACATAAGCAAGCTCAACAAACAATCCTAGATGTATCCACACATAGAAAAAAGATTCAAATAATCATACATGATGTCATGGCTATGATGCACACAATAAATCAAACACAATAACACTCCATGTCACACAAGGATAAAGAATACACATAATAGAAAATAAAATTTCACACAAGGTTAGATATTACACACAATGAAAATTTTAATGTCACACAAGTACACTGATAATTTAATGTCATACATGCAAGAGTCAACAAATAAAGAGTCACACAATGAAATAAGTAATCAAACATATTATCATATAACAATCAACAACATCAATGAGCATGCATAGAAAAATCAATCCTAATCTACATGATCATGTATGTGAACATCACATATCACAAGCTATTGCATCCAAATGAAATAACACTATGAGTATATTAATATGATCAAATAGAAATTCTCATAAAAATATAAAATGTGTATATAAATATTTCCTAAAAAAATGTGCCCTTATTATAGGAAGGTAGCTCATGAATCTAGGTCCTAGATTTGTGTGTCCATGTCATGAATAACTTGTATGTCCTACATCTCATTCATGTATAAAATGAAATGCATATGCATATAAATTAGATATGTATTATACTATATATGATAAATCACAAACCAATCATGTAAACAAACAATACATGTCAAATATATGTCTTGGTTTTTTATTTATCTATTTTTTAATATTTTATGTTTTTTAAAATTTAACATGCATCTATGTTATCCAATAAATTCCAAGTGGAAAGGCTATGAAAATATAAAAAATAGAGGAATGTGAAAAATAGGTGGCATATGCTAAAACACAGTGTGCACCATGTGTAATAACATAGTAGTGTATAATATGTGAAGATGATAAATATTCACCCATTGTATGTGTGAATCATGACATCATATCTTAAAATAGGATATGCAAGGTCGAGGGGGTGAGTAGGAATCAGTGCATATGCTCAATTAATTGTATGTTATCATGAATGGATGTGATCATGTAAGCTCAATATAGGCCATAACAAGTAAATATGATTAAAATGCATTTTTGAGAAAGTAGATTTTTTAAAAGAATGTGTATTGAAATTATGTTTATGTGAATGATGTATCATTGTATCATAGATATCACAAATGTCTAGATAAAGGTAAATAATAAAAGAATTAAGGGAAAAATGGAAACAAATCTAAGGGTTAGAATGATGATAAATTAAAAATCACATGTACACATGTATGTCATAATATAATAATAAAAAAGGATAATCAATCAAGTAAACATCAATAAGTTATGTATAAATTATTATGTTATATATTTGTATGGAATTATCATTCCAACCACTTATGAACTGTGAATGATAATATTCATTGGTAACTAAATTTTAAAGTTGTAAATATGGCATTTTTCTCTTAGAAACATGTGCATTTTCATGGTTTATATTGCACTCACTATTTTATATAGAATATGTATAACTAACAACACCATGTATTGGAATTTTTTTAGACTAATATATCATCCTTTGTATTACATATCTTGTAATTGATTTAAAAAATGGCTTCTACCTCATTTTCATGTTTTTGTCTTGGAGTAGTATTTCATTGTTCAATTTCTTGATACTTATCTGCATGATTTATCTTTGGCACCCATTCTTGTGTATTATCAATTTTTGTACAATACAAGCTAGAATAATGTATTATCCTATTGATATCCTTTGTATAAACTTGAGGCACCATTGGGTCCTTGGTAGGAACATCCTAGGATATCTTGATCTTCCTCGAATGAGTAATGGAAGAATATGGAGAAGGGGATCCTTTTGACCTATTTTTAACTATTTCAAATTTAATAACCCATCTATCCATAATTTACTCAATATTTTTTTACAATTCATAACAATTTATGTCTCTATATCCATTGATATGATTATAGTTTAAAAAATGGTCTTTCCCCTAATCATTCAAGATGATGATGATGATGATGATGATGATGATGATGATGATGATGATGACGATGACGATGACGATGACGATGACGATGACGATGACGATGACGATGACGATGACGATGACGATGACGATGACGATGACGATGATGATGATGATGATGATGGTGATGGTGATGGTGATGATGATGATGATGATGATGATGATGATGATGATGATGATGATGATGATGATGATGATGATGATGATGATGATGATGATAGTAGTAGTTAGGAGGTAACTTGATTAATTTATTATCAATTAGTATCTATAAAATAACACTAAAATTACCTTTGAAAATGTCAAACTTGATGGGTTGGTTACCTTAAAAATGAGGTAAAATCATGTACTTTGGTGCTTTATAACTGATGCTTTTTGGAAACCCTTTCTTATCCATGTCCTTACATAAAACTTTGTCTACACAAATTTTCTTATCAATATTAATTAACTCATTTATATATTCCATTTAATTAACTTATTGACTTATATATTATTTTTGGTTTTCAAGCCATAATTGAGATGAAATATTTTGTGACACATAGGTTTTTTATGGAAATCTCAATAAAATTTACATTAGTATGCTCATCATTATTGATATGTGCAATTTTATCCTCAACAAATGTAACCTTGAGGATTAAAATTTGAATTTTCTTTTAGAGTTTGCCTATTATATGCATCATAGAGATGATATGAATAGTAGGAATGTGTAGACACACAAATTTTGTCACGTGTACTTCTTAATGATAATTCATGACACATCTAAAACTATAAGACTTGCACATAAATACATGACTCTTATTCACCATTATTCTAAGCCTTTTATCAATATGTGGGCCTAATATTTTATTTTTTAAACTATTACACATAAATTTAAATTTCAAATTTTGAAGCTAATTAAAATCAATTTCAAACTATCTCTAATTCTATATAAGTTTCCTTGATACTTCTAGACAAGTTTGTGTTAGGTATAAAATAACACACTATGCTCATGTATACTTAGGCCAGTTACATCATGTGATAAATAATAGTTAGTTTTTTAAATTAAAATATTTATTTTGGGTATTCCCACATATTTAACATGTTTTTATAGGAAATTATCAAAAAAAATTATAAATAAACATTAAAGATCATCCATTTTTTCCACTTATATTCACTCATTTAAATTTTTCACACTATTGAAAATTTCCCCTAGTCTTTCTAGATTGAATATCACTCGTAAGGAGTAACCATTAGCCAAGTCAAAATCCTTCTAAATCAAGTCAATAAACATAATTATAAAGTATCAAATATATTTTTATAGCTTCATACACATAGTCAAGGAACACAATTACACAATCACTTTAGGTAGGAGAATTGTATGAGCTTGATTTCCCACATTGAAGTATTAGGGTAGTGCTTATTCATTATGATTGAGCTAATATCAACCCATTACACTCCCATATTTTTTGGAGGTTTTCAATATATAAAATTTACCTTAGGGTTTCAAATATGAGAAAGAAAAAAAAATGTGCAGTATTATTTAGAGTGTGATTTTAGGTTTCTTAGTAGACATGTGCAACAGGTGTAGTGATTCATTTTTAATCCCAGTAAGCTAGGATAAGTCCAAAATAAATAGACTCAAACACACTACATTTTCATTCACTTAAAATAATTATGTTTATAAATATCCTTTACTTATGCATATGATCTATCATTTTTAAAATTATATTTTCTATGTCTTTTCCTATCATCCACCTATCACAATAAATTGGGGCAAGTCTGCAATCAACAAACTTGAACACACTATGCTATAGTCTACTTATAGAAAACCATTCCAATTTCATTTATGATTTTTTTCCTGATTATGATCTTGAATAATCACCTCTTCTTTTGAATTCCACTTTTATAAAGTCATAACAATCAATATAAAGGTGTGTGCAAGCTAAGTATATCTCTTCTTAATAATTTCCAAAAATAGTAGTTTTCTATATTTAGCATCTTGTCAAATAAAAATTGTTGATTATTTTAAATATTTTTAACTTTGATATTCTCTAGTTTTACACCTATAATAAAATAAAATGTATATTGTTTTTATCAAAAATAGGGTCAAACATAATGGTAGTGGTTTTGAAAGATTCATTGATTGGTCGTAACTCACCATCTATACTAATTATATATGTAATAGAATTATCACAAATATTTATATTATAAAATTTATTGGTATCACTCTCTATTAAAACCTTATCATAATCTATGGAGACATCATTTTATAACTTGGAATCAATTTCTATGGAAACATCATTCCATAATTTGGAATCACTTTCTATGGAAACATCATTACACAGTTCAAAATAAATTTCTATAGAAACATAAGATTACATGTACATATATTTACCTTTAATTATACATCATCAAATAATATGAATTAATTTTTCAAACCATTTTGCTAAACTATATGTGTTAAGTGGATATTATTCACACATGTTCTTATGTGGGTGATCTGATGTAGGACATAAGTACCTATATCTTTTTATTTAAGTGAAATTGTACTAATATTTATATTAACTAATTCAATTCTACTTTTTTATTACTTTAGTGAATTACTAGTATAATAATGTATATAAGGATAAGGAGAATTAACTTCTTATATTTTAAGCCTATCATATTGAAATTATTTTGTCATTAGGATAATAGAAAGAAAAATAACTTGCATTATAATCTTCAACATCATCATAACTATCATAGTGATTTCCTTCATTTTTGCATGAATATTCATCATAAACATAATCATTATTATTAGTCACACAATCATTGTTATCTACAACTTGATTTTTCCATGAATTATCATAAGCATAATGCATGGAATGATTAGAAAATAAAAGATCAAAATTGTGAGGGTTATTAGGGGTTTTAGATTGGTCACTTAATTAAAAATTATAAACTCCAAGATATCAAGAAACACAAGCATAAAACCTACCCATAAGATAATAACCAACATAGAAGAAGGTAATTATATAAAACAAGTATGAAAATTAGTTTTAAATTCAAAAAAATTAAATGCTTAAGAAATTATAAAACCCTAAAGGTGCATATATACAACAATATGACTTGAAAAGGGGTCAAATAAATACCCAATGACTAAAAGAAAATGGTGAATAATTTTTCAAACAAATGTGGGTTTTGATAAAAATTCATAGATAAAGAAAACCCATAAATTATTTAAAAATTTGCTACACGTTTGACCCTATATATGGATTTTTTTGAAAATCGTAAAATGATAATTTGGAAAAATCCATATAGAAATTTAGGGAAACATGGTTTTTGGTAAAACTAATAAAAACCTTTTGGTGATGTGAAAATAGATCCATTTTTATTTAAATATTAACTAGATAAGGATTACATTTAATAGATAAATCCCTAATATGAGAATGAGCATGAACCCCTAAGTAAAGGAGGGAACATCCAATTTATACCTATGAAACTAGAAAATACTCAAAACCAGGTTTGAATATTAAATGATAAGGTATAAATATGAAAACCCTATAAATAAGGATGAAATCCTAAGGGAAAATTAGGTTTTGGAAATATCTAGAGAATAAGAAGGTTCACCAATATGTTTTTTATATTTTTGGGTTTACGTGGCCCTAATAGCATAAAATTATTGAATAAATTATCTTTCTTAAGATAAATAACTACTAAATAAATCTAAGTGTAACTATCTAAATATAGTATCTTGTTATTAATTAAAACTACTAAATAAATTATTTACTTATATTGTTTTATTTTTTTTCAACTCTATGTAGTTATACAATAATTAACATTAATCTAAAATGGGCCTATAAATGCTCAAATCTAGAAATCAATATTTTGCGTTCACCTAGACAAGTCTACACTCCCTAGACATTTGTATTGTGTGATCATGTCTAATGTACTATGAAACTATCCACTATGTTTTTCTAATCTATGACTATGTCACTCATTACACATGTTTTTTGAGTATGCCTATATATTTTGATGTCTTCAAATCTACACAAATAACTCTATTTTCCTTTTATTTGCTTCAAACCCTAGCTATGCACTATAAGACAATTTTAAACTGGGAAAAAGGATGAGAGTGAAAGTTTGAGCTAATATTATCCACCTTATTATGACTAAGTGTTTCTTACATATCCAATACTATAAAGAGGGAAGTCAAACTACATGTAGTTCTCCCACCTAATTGAGTGTGTGCAATCATGTGTAATAATAATATGTTGTGTAATCTTGTGTATGTATTTCAACACTTAAAAACATGTGACTTGACCTAAAAAATGGTATTCAAAATTTTCTTAATGATTTTCTCCTTTGAGGGGTGATTTCTAGTTATAACTTGATATGTGTCAGATAAGTGCCAGATAGATGTTAGATTGATAGTCAAGAGATCCATAGATAAATACTTAAGATTAATTTGATTATATAGCTAAATATTTAGTTAAATTACTCTAAACCAAAACATGAAATGCATTGGTTGACCTGTATGAGCACTTTGAATTTCATAAACTAGTTATTATAGGGTATAGGGACATGTCTACCCTAAGTGGATGAGTTCATAGTAGCATACATTTCAAGAAAATAGGAACAATAACCTAATGCCATGAGATAGTGCAAGAATGGTATTAAGTTATTTAGGCCTAAACTAGGAAGATCACATATAAAAGTAACAAAGTTTTGGATGAGTTAGACATGTATATGAGAGAATGGCTATGAGGAATGGAAAATAAGATTCATGTGTGTGATCATAAGCCAAGTAGGTTAAGGTTTGTTCAAATTACACATTATTAAGTGTTTAATATAAAATACAAGTGTCTAAAACTAATTAAATGTTTTACATTTATTATAATCAATGTAGTTATTAAGAGTAGTTAGCACATGACCCAATAAGCAAGAGTTAGGTAAACTTGGTGACTCATCACTTGGGACCAATGAACAAAACTATGGTTATACAAAAGGATTTTTATATTTTTTATATAGGTAAAAAGAGGGTTTTTAAGGAAACCCAAAACCTAGTATAAATCTTAAAATGATGAACCAATAGGTTAAAAATATAACAATCAAATGACTATCCAAATAAATAATAGAGAAAACATTAACAAAACCCTCAATAAAAATTGAGCCAACAATTAACAAACAAGTTTTTAAATTATTTTGCATAACTTTGTAAGTTTTTTTCTAAAAAAAATAAAACCTTGTTTTATTATTTAGTCACTAAAATTATCATTTAATGCTAAAAAAATTAACTTGTGACCACTCCTTAAACACACTTAATTTATGCTCAATTCCATTGTTCTAAACTACTATTCATTTACTTATATGCAGATGATCTTATATCCTTAGGAAATTATAATATTTAATATTTCTATCCTTATTTCTATTCTTCATTCCCAATTTAGTTGTCTTTACTCCTCAAATAAGGTTGATCCTTTAGGACAATGTTATTCCTCGATCATGTCTGAAGCCACTAGTTTTATCCTCCCACCAAATAATAGCTAATTTTTAAAATTCAAATTCATCTAACATGTCATCTCACACATCTCTTGATTCCCATTCAATGAAACCTCAAAAATACCAAGATATAAGCACATTTTCTATTCATTTATTCACTAATTGGCAAGAGGTTTATATATTCCAAACACCATAATTATTCTAGCTACATAATGAGAAGAAAATGCCTATTCTTCCCAATTCTAAGTCTATATAGCTAAGTAGCCATGAACTAAGTATGAATACACCAGCAAGGTCATAATTCATTGTTGAATCACATAAATACACCAGGATTGTACCAATATATAGCATTACACTAGTATTTAAAACACACCATTGTAGCATGGGATAATTGCAAGGATTTTTATCCCTCTTTAAAGTATTGGTATATAGGAAATGGTCAACATAAGGGGTGTTGATGTAAATAAAAACTTCATCCCCTAACCCTATATTCCCCATTTTACTACATTTACTCATCTTTATAAATGGGCTAAGGTTTTAAGTGAAGAATAAGCAACATAGTGAATCCAACAAAAAATCAAGCAAATATAAATAAATATACATGACCTACAAGCAAATACATAGTAGTGAAAAATCACATAGAGGTAAAAAACCCTAAATAATTTTGGCACCCCTACAAATAATAGGGTAGGCCAACCTTGTTGGAATAGTATGGCCTTATCACATAACCAAACAAATCCTTGTTCCTAATTTATATTAGCATCACATAGTCCCATAGTCAATCACACATTATCTATTGCATTTGATCATATCTAAGTTCCAAATAAGTTATTTATATTTAGTACTTTCTCCTTTTATTATATTTATTAAAATAACAAGTTCCAAACTAGTCATGTGTATTTATTACATATCTTATACATTCTAATTTTACTCAGTAGTTTATCATCATTATATTAACATATTACTTAATCCCCAATTTTGATAAAACATATTAGTGAACCCATTTATTATTGAATATTTCAAAACCTTAACTATTCATGTTGTTAGCGTTTATATCCTTTTTAGTGTTTTAATTATTGTATTAGGGTTTTCAAATTTGATAATTCTTTATTATTATAAATCTTTCAAATTTTTATTTCCTATTTTTTACAAACTAAGAAAAATGTTTCTATCTTAGACTAAGTGTTAGACTAACTACTCTTAAAGTTGAACATTTTCATATTTTATTTGATAACATCATAATGGAAGATTTAGTTATTTTATTTCAAGATATTTAACAGTGTATCTTTCAAATAATATAGATATGCAAAATGTGATTTTTTGGTAAAAAAAATTAGAGAGGAACTAAATAAAGCATCTAAAAGTCAAATATTTGAGACGTCTAATGTTATGGGCTCCTTGTATATCTTTGCATCACTAAATGTAAATTCTATACCAAAATATACTATGGTGGAAACCCAAGGATTTAAACAAATCAATATGCCAATATCTACTCAATCACTCTTTACACCACCTTTTGTTAACACACATTCTATTCCTGATGTAAAATCCCTTATGTAGAGCATTATAGCTCTACAATTTAAGGTGTTACATTTGGAACAAGGTGATTCAAATCCTAATCAATCACTTGATTCATTATAATGAAATTACTTAGATGTTCACATGATATAATATAATATAATATTGCACAAATAAGAGTATAATATGTATATCCACAACAATAATTGATATAAGAGTATGATTCTTGATCAATATAGTTGACCCACTTTAAGGGGGAAACCTCCAAAACATAATATGATGATAAAATACTAAACAGTACCTCCTGTATACTCTATTTATCCATAGTATTCCATAGATTGACCTTACTAAGAACATAGAGAGATGTAAAAATATAATGTAAGATGTATGTAAGCCATAAATTATCCACACATATCCCTAGACATGCCATAGGTTAAAGTCATAGCATGCCCCACCCCATCAAAATAACATTATCTCCAACGTTGAATCAAACCATGATGTTATTTTAAGAATTTTTCATCCTCCCATGTTACATCTACAGAATTTAAATTCTTTCATTTGATCCAACACTCCTTAATCACTCTGGTATGTATTTGCTTAATACACATGTGATGGATCTCTTCAAGTTCCATAATGATTCAAACTTCTTCATACAATTATGGTAACATGGTATAAGTATAAACTCTATGTCAAATTATCTTATTCAAGAAAGACACATGAAATAAAGGATTTATGTGAGTGGACATGAGAAAATCTAGCTTGTAGGCCACACTATAATTATATAAAAGATCTGATAAGGACCATAATACTAAGGGGATAAGTTGTTATCCCTTTTTTATTGATTCATATACATCTAATTATATAGCTATAAACACATAAATACCCAATCAACTATGTTAAAATTTCACTCACTATGGTGGTAATCCACATGTTGTTTCATTCTATTATGTGTCATTACTAAATTCTCTCACAAACTAGTTAGGAGCTCATGTTGATGGTGAATGTGTTCCTCAATATCTCAAACCTTGGGATGCACCTACAAGGCTGAATTTATGGATAAGAAGTGATACCCATACAATTCCACAAATAAGTTTAAAAAGAAGTGTTATACCACCATTCATCAAGTCATAGCCAATGAACCCATTTGTTTTGTATATCAAAAACAAAATTACAAAGATACCCTTCTATACTTTTATTAACTAATTCTATTTATCCATTAGATTGAGGATGATAGGATGATCTATGGGCCAACTGAGTGCCCAAATATGCAAATAATTTAGTCTAAAAACTACTAGTAAATATGGGATCATGGTCACTTAAAATGATCTTTAGATTACCATGAAAATTTTGAACTAAATTGAAAAAAGCAAAAGATACTATACTAGGAAAAAATGGTTATGATAAGGAATACAAATGAACATACTTGGTGAGTTTATACACAATCACTGTGATAAAAATTTCACCCTTAAATCATAGTAAGATAATAATTAAATCCATGAAAACCTCCTCCCACCTATGGCTAGGAATGGATAAAGGTTGCAAAAGACCTAGGATCTTAATGGTTTCACCTTTTTATATTGACATAGCATGCATTTAGCCACATATTTCTGGACATCCCCCTTGAGTCTTTACAAAAATAAATCTTGTTTGATTTTATAATATGTTTTTAAAAATTTGGAATGACTCATGTTATAGATGCATGAATTTATTGAAAGATTATATGTTTGAGGAGAGAATGTTTATAGAATTATAATTTATATTTATACTATAATGCATTCCCCATTCATGAAAATTTCTCAAATCACCTAGAACCAATTTGAAGATTCTAAATCAAATATTGGGTATCCTTATCATTCTACCATTCTGATCTTGCTTCCTCTAGCCAATATACATGCCAAATGGTTATTACACATAATAATGCCTCAATTGATTCATCCCTCTTAGATAGTGCATATGCCACCACATTCTATTTTCATTTATTATATACTATTTCAAAATAATATCTGAAATTTTAGTCACCTATTTATGTTATTCTTTTAACAAAAATCATATTTCCAAAAAATATTCAAGGCTATCATGATTAGTCTTTACCTAAAAGTGTTGACCCATTAGATAAAGTCTCCATTTCTTGATTTCATGTAGAATATCCATCATATCTTTCTCATAGATTGGTTTGATCGTGTTTTTTCTCTTTAGTTGATGAATCTCAAATGAAAGTCATCTACCTTCTTGCATGATTACAACCCCATGTTGTATCCTAATGTATCAAATTTAATAATATTTTTTTATAAAAAGCATGGGTAGCCAAAACTAAAGTGGTGCATATAGCCATCTTTTAGTTGTATAAACACCATGGTAGTTGTTTCAATCCACTAGAAGGAGTATTTATTCAACAAACATGTGATTGTGGCTATGATTCTATCATAATTTTTGACAAACATATGATACTAACCTATTAGATCTAGAAATACCCAAAGGTTTGTGAGGTTCTAGGCACTTTCCACTCCATCATTGCTTGGATATTTTTATGTTAAAATTTCACACCTTCATGTGAAATAATATGACCCAAATAGTCCACCTTTATGATGCCAAAAAGACATTTAGAATGCTCGACATAGATCTAATTTTGTTTCATAACCAAAAGTACATATTTCACATGATTCAAATGGTCTTCCCAATTTATATTTTAAATAATAATGTCATAAAAAATACCGACATAAATTTTTTGAAAAATGGCTTAAAAATAGTATTCATCAAACTCTAAAATGTAGATGGTGCATTTGTGAGACTAAAATTCATGATCATAAACTAATAATGTCTTTCATGAGTTTGTAAAGTTGTTTAAGGTGTGCCCTCTTCATGAATTTAAATCTAATGATACCCAAAGTGAAGATCTAATTTGGTAAAATAAATAGTTTCATGAAATTCATCTATGAAATCATCAAATAATAGAATAGGAAACTTATCATTGATGGTGTGCTTGTTGAGTTATATGTAGTTTGGTCACATCCTCCAAGTTTCATCCTTATTATGCACCATGACCATTGGGGAAGAATAATTTCTTTGGTTGTGTCTGATAATACCTACCTCTAGCATATCTTGTACCATATTTTTAGTTTCACTCTTATGGGCATAGGGATACATGTAGGGTCTAATGTTGGATGGTGTACTAATTATAATTAGTCTAATGGAATGATCATGTGTTATACTTGGTGAAATTCCTTTTGGCATGGAACCAAAAAAAATAAAATGGTCATCCATCACTAGTTTAAATTAGGAAGGGTAGACTCCTTACCTAGTTGAAATTATATGGAAAATAATTGTGTAATAAATCCTTTAGCCCCTTTTTTGAGCATATTTTTCATCAAGAGATAACTTATTGATTATTGATATTTTTCTCATAAACCACCCAGTTCAAATGTCTTACCTTATGAATGAAAGCACATAAATAGTTTCTAGAAATTCATCTCGATTATGTACAAAATGGTGAACCATTGCAATTATAAAATAATATGAGCCCCACCCATGGGAATAAAAAACATACGATAATCTAATAGGTAGTTTCCCATAATAAGATCAACACTATGACATTTTCCATAATAGTTGATTGTATCACCATCTATAAGCATGACCTAAAATTTTGGGGTTGGGTAAATGAAATAGTTCAAATGAGTAGCCAACTTACTATTGATGTTGTGTGTACTCCCAAAATCATTCAACACTTTCACCTTCTATTTTTTTATTAAACCTATCACCTTAAAATTTTGATGAGTACTAGTACTTAAAAGTGCATGATATGAAATAGTAGGTTGAAAATCATTAGATTCATCCTTAGGTTCTTCTAGGAACTTAAGGCCTCATCATCTTCTTCATTCTCATTGGTGATTTCAATGTAAAAAAACTTATTTTTAGCACATATATTTCATTTCTTTCATTTATATCATAGCCAAAACATAAACCTTTTACATGATTTTATTCAATTTATTGAGGGTTCAATCTTGTAGGGTGAGGAAATAATGGGGCTAGGAAATTATGTTCAGAGACATTCACAAAAGGTCTTCATTTTACTAGATATTTTTCCTTTACCATGCATACCATTGGTATGGATTTAGATAAGTTATACTAAACATTTGAACCTCCATTTGGATGCTATCTTTGAGGCCACCCAAGAATAGGTCAAGCAAATTTTCCTCAGTGATGTCATCCACATGTAAGGAGAGATTCTATAATTGACAAATATAATCCTTCATAGTCCTTATTTCACATAATTTGGATAACTGACAGGAGTTTTTTGAGACATTATTGTGATAGTGGATTTTCAACTCCTCAAAAAATATAAACCATGAAACATTAAATCCCTTCATTTTCTTTTAAGAACACAACCATCTATACCAAATTATCTACTTAGGTTCTAGATACATAGAAGCCATGACCACATTTTATATACATGGATTTTGATGTAGATAAAATAATTTTTGTATTTGATTGATCTAAATGAATGGATCTTTATCATCAAACTTGCACAAGTCCACTTTTGTCAAAAATTACTTTAGATTAGGATTAGAGGTGTGATTATTTGAATGGAGAGAACCAAATTGGAGTGGTGGAGGATTATTTTTTTAAGGTTGAGTTGAAATATTGGAAAATTTCCCAATTATAAGTGCTAATTGATCCTTAAAAACATTCAAGTCTGCTCTCACCCCAATTATGTCCCCTTTGACTACATCAAGATCATATTTTTGTACCATGCTCTATAAATCTGACTAAAGTTGGTGAACTACCTCAAAAATAAATAGATTAGAAGTGTTATAATTTATGTCATCCTTATGAGGAGTCTTTATATTTTATTTCCCTTTCCCACATACATAAGTGTCAGGATCAACCATGCACATACATTAAGATGGAGTTTTTTATACACAAAAAAAGTGTATTGATAGATTATAGCATTGTGATCATCTCACCAAGATAAATACAATGACTGCTAATTGCACCAGGGTGAAAATGTTTAGCATAAAAATTGTACTAATATATTGTATTATTGTGATCATATTGCTAAGATGAATCCAATGACTGCTAATTTTCACAAGGGTGAAAAAAATTTCAAACTTTTTTACTAGTTTTCAAATCACTTTAAATAATACTAAAGTGATAGAATAATTAAATTCTTCCTATTGGAAATTTTTGGCCCACATACAAAAATACCTAGATGCAGTGTAGTCTCTAAGAGGTCCTAATGTAGAGAAATAAGTAGAGTTCCTAATTGGATAAATGATCAAAGAGATTGAGCAAATTTCTATATGGAATGAGTGGACCAAAAGGATTATGCAACTTGCAAAGCTTTTGAAACATTTTAAGTTAACTTAGAGTGTAGATTATCAATTTATAAATGATAGGTCTAGAGTTTTAGAGACTTTATGGGGTGTCAAGAGTGCTTGGATCGAGTATGGAAGTGCATGGTATTCATCTAGACATTTTGGGTCTAGTGGCAGAAATTTTGAGTGGATAGTTTATTGATGTTATCATTACCATGTGTGGATGAGTCAGGGAGAATTCATCATATGGTTGTGATCACATTAGTCCCAAATTTCTACACTCTAAATTTTAGGACATGCATCTAAGCGAAACAAAAGTTATTAATGTCTAAAGTTGGCCTCTCAGACAAAATTTGCTAACTTTCCATACTTAGCCAATTTTTAAAGGAGCTCAAATAGAGCTGAGTGGGAAGTTTTGACGATGATATTTATTGTACATGTGGAAACCTCAAGATAAAATGATCACATGGGTCTATTCATCTTTGTAACAAGTTGATATGCACTAAGTTTTAGGTCATGTGATGAAGTGTAACAAGATATATACATGTGCAAGTTTGGGATCCTAAGTAGTTTGATAGAGTTTTCCCATACTTAGCCAAATGAACTAGACCATCATCGGGGCATCATAAAGAATTATGCAGGTGATATCACTTAAAAAAAAATTAAATGCACTTAGAAAGCTCCTAGAGCTAATGGATCAAGTGGTCATAATCCTTTTAATATTAGAAACATCTCCAGTAAATTTGGTCCCTCCATGATTTTGGTGCTTCAAAATATAAATCTTCAAAGTTGGTTAAATAATGAAATACATTAACACAAATGTCTACGTTAATCCATTACAAAAATCCATTGTAGGTTAAATTTGGCAATCTATGGGACATAAAATACATTTGTGTAGACATCAATTTTAAGACCCAATAAATAGTTGTTTATTTTTAAACTAAATTAGATCCAACGATTGGTGTTCTTTCATACCATAGGAGATCAACAATGTGAGATGAGTTAAAATGTCAAAGATATCATGACTCCACCACATGGATTAAATGTATAAAGTAGATATATTGATAGTGGATCCTAAAGGCAAATGTGGGACTACCAAGTGGCACCAATTTAGATAAGGTTGATAAGTCAAGGGTAATATCAATGGATCTCACTCAATCATAAAAACCAAGATCAATGGAGTGAGATGGGTCAAAATTCCAAATAGGTTGAGTCGTGATTGATGGCCAATAAGTAAAGTATCAATCTTGGGACATTTTGACAAATATCAGTAGGGTAGTCTTTGACTCAAACAAGGTTAAAAAAACAAAGGAACCAAGTCTAGGAATGATTTGGGTTGAACTAGATGGACATTTAAAGGATTTAGCTCCACCATTAGAGATTCATAGATACATAATAGGTCTTTTAAACCTAATAAATAGATCAAAGATTGATGATTGGTTTCAAAAGGAGACCTAGGCATAAACAATGATCTTATTTTTCCTAATGTTTAAAGGTAGAATAGGTTTATTTAAACCTAAATACAGTCTAAGAGACTATCTATACAACCTATAAGCTTTCATACATATAATAACTATATCTAAACCAGCAAATTAGATTAGTTTTCAATCTATAGTTAATATATGTTCAGGTTTGATTAGGTACAGATATAAACAAGATATGGAAGATTGTCTTGTCTTCTAAAATTTCCACATCCTCAACAAGTAGGTATAAACCACTACTCAAGTAGAATTAGGCATGGCTCTATCAGATCCATGAATGTGAGGATTTATGTCCTCATAATGAGACCAAGTAGAAGATGATAAGTGGAAGGTGGCATACAAAATCAAATCAAAGGAGGATTTGGTGGTTAGAGAGGTAGTTCAAATATTCAATGTTGATTATATCCCTTGGAGATATTTTCTCCTTTAAAGAATCATGACTCATGCAAAATAAGTGCTTATCTTATAGTGGATCTCTCAGCCAATGAGAATAACTTGAAGACTACTGAAGAAAATGTAGGTTAACTAATTGATGATGGATTAGTCTTGATTAGAATGAAAGGTGATAGCTAATTTAATGATCATGATAATGTGTTCCCCCCTTCTCTCTGTCTTCCCCTGATCTATATTACCCATTATTTATATGGTAAACCTCTCTCTCTCTCTTTCAGATTCTCATAAGGACTCTTGATTTTGAGGAGTGGGGACACTTTATGAGATATTGAAAAATATGCTCATCTTGATTAGGCCTGACCCTATCAAGAATATATAAGAATTACCTCTTGATGAAATATAGGACTTTCTTTACCTATCTTTTTCCTTGAATATGTGTTTGGTGAGTTGTGCACTATGGTATTGTGTGAAGGAGATTCTTCCTCATCTATGGTCCTTTTTTTACCTTGTTTAGGGAGTTTTCAATGTTATTTTTAGGTCTAGATTAGTGTTCTTTTTGCCATTGACATGATCTTTCAGTGAGTCTTATAACTCCTCTTTGTTTACAATCATTGCTTCCTAAACCTCTTCCATGAAACACTTATGCAATCATCTTGATCTTGAGATTGTGTGAGCTAGTATTATCCTCTACAAATCTAGTGTGGTTTCAAGATTATGGGATTTCCCCATTTTTATTTAGTGCATCACCAGGTTAAATTTCTTAAGAGCTCTTTTTCCCTTTCTAACCCTTTTCCCTATGAAGCATTAGTTTAGAATTAGTTTTAGGTGAGCATAAAAGAGGAATCCATCCTACTCTAGAGGTTCATCCCAACCATAGGTGACCCATAGACTAGGGTTGTTCCCATATTTTTGCTAAAATTGGAAAGGGCTTCAAGAAAACTCTTCTAAAGGGTGAAAATTTGAGTGGTAATAGTTTCTAGCATCGCTAGTGGGATAAAGGTCCAAAATAATGTAAAGATTATTAGTGTGTATTTCCTCTAATCAACTTGTGGAAGAAATCAAGTTATCATCAATGGTGAATCTAAATCAAAGCTTCTAGTTGTAAGTAGGCTAGGTGCCTAATCACCATCATTCGGTATGTATCATCACTCTTCTAATCAAAATACTTATACTCTACCTCAACATCACACTTATCAGGCAAATAGTTTTTATATATTCCCCCAAGTGGCCTTCAAGTAGCCTATCAGCCTTACCATGGCCTCTATACTCCTCCTAACCCTACATATGACCAAGGGTAGCCTCATTTGCATTCAAATAAATACCCTAATTTCCCTTGTCAAGACCAATCTTATATTATTACATCTTTATCAAGAATCAATCAAGCACTATCAATTTATGTTGAGTTGATAAAGGATATTGGTATGGGTTTGGAGTTTTCTTTAGTCATCCCTATCCATATTATATAAGAGGCAAGGAGTGCTCTTCAACTGGTCAAGGATAGATGGTAATATTGTGAGGGTGAAAGGTGGTCATATTATGAGAATGAGGACATAATGATGATGATAAATATAATCTAAAATGTATATAATGTGTTGATGTCTTATGAGGATCAATAGGCTCATTTAGATCAATCTTATGTGTCCTTTCCTTTCCAAGAGCCAATTAGTTTTCCCTCTCTTACCCCAACACCCATTCCCACTCAAAAGAATGAAGCCCTTCCATCATGTATCTTCTCCAATACATTTGACCCTAGCTATATCATGCCCTCACTTATGAGACCACCCTCTCCTATAAAATAATAAAATGTGTCTACTCCTTACTCATTTCCCTCATGGAAATTAGTTCTAAAAGGCACTAAGAAGAAGGAAGAGGTGCTAGTTGGGGTAATCCGAGGAGTAGTAATGGAGGAAGAGTTAGTTATGCCAAAATTAAATCAAGTAAACATAGCTCAACTCAATGAGCTTGATGTACAAGAGTTTCAAGACTCTCTCTCCTTTCCTTAGGAGCCATCAAGGAAGCCATTCAAATTCCCTAGCTAGAAGAACACTTTCCTAAGTTTAAAGCAAGGTGAACTTCTTCACCCTCTCATCATCTCCCTCTTGGATAAAGAAATAATTTTATAAATAATAGAGGAGAAGATTGTAATTAAAGTTGAGCTTGAAGAAGAAAATGCAAGTGTCTATGATGAAGATATCATGATAGATAGTCTACTTCATTCAAAAAGGGAATAGTCAGGTTTTGATCAGACTTATTGACATAGATTAGATGAACTAGAGCCTAAAGCCAATATTGATGCCTTCATATTTGAAGGGGTATGCACCCAGAGTATGACTAAGATCAAAGGAGATTTTGATTGGTCCCAAGAACTTCCATTTGGTGTGACTGTAGATGAAGATGAAGAATAAATAGAGAGAAAAAAGGATCAATATGAGGTATG
This sequence comes from Torreya grandis, assembly GCA_037957365.1. NCBI lineage: Eukaryota > Viridiplantae > Streptophyta > Pinopsida > Cupressales > Taxaceae > Torreya > Torreya grandis. The sequence continues at coordinate 1,012,367 of JARHVA010005036.1, read as the reverse complement.
GCAATAGTTATACCATGAATTCATGGATCATGTAGAGGTTCTAAACAAGCCTATCCCTCCTCTAGATCTTGAAGATGAACTTGTCAATCAGGTTGAAGAAACAAACCAATCTTAACTTGAATTATCCTTTGAAGATAGTATTGATCTCTTCAATAATGAAAAAGAATGGTCAGATTCAGAGCCACAAGAACATGACATGTTGGGCCTTAGGTGGACTAATAAACTACCATATGGCCCCTTTCAAAGCAAGTAGAGAAAATATGGTGTTGAAGTTGTCATTGTCTTCGATGACAAAGAATAATATACCTTTTGGATGACTTAGATCCTTTTTGCCTAAGCCTAGATAGTCAACTAAGCACCAGTTCAAAGGAATTAATTTAGAGCACAAAATTAAGCCATTAAATGAGGAGGTTTAAAGAGCCCTTGTAGTCCAACATGAACCAAGCTTGGAGTACATAGACTAATATGTCTACATTGGGGATGTGTTTACTCCATTCCATCCATTGGAGAGCACACCAAAAGTATTAACCAAAAATCTATCTATTTCACCAATTCTAGTACTTCCAAGGCAAGGTATTTTTCATCTTGGTTTGTTACAATTGAATGTTATTCATAGTTTTCCACTTAAACTAGGAGGGGGGTATTTGTAAATTATATCCCTGTACATATTATAATAGCTTTCATGTTTTTTATGCCTCTATGTGTACCATAAATGTCCTTAGTGTTCAAGAATACTTCTCATTTTAGAATTCTAGGAATTTAGAGCATGAGTAGTAGGTTGTGGAAACTTAATGTTACCTATGGTGATATAGTGTCAAATAAATGTTTAGTTGTCCCCACAAATTTATATTAATTGATAGTTGGGAGCCATCATGGTCTAATTCTTTATAAACTATAATTATCTTTGCTAATGCTAGTGAATTATGATCAAAACTTAAATTATAGACTAATCCAGATGAATATTTATAATGAAATCTAAGCTACAATGATCTAGTAAAAAAAGAAGCAAAAGGAAGGGTAAGGTAGAAAGAAAATAAGTGATTTTTGATATTTGACTCAAATATCATGACAAAGTTTTAATTATAATTGAACTTTCATTTACTAATATATGATGTAAAATAGAAAAATCTCAGATCTCACCACATACCAGGAAAATTTCTAAGGATAATATGGAATTATACAAGTACTAATTAGATTTCACTTTAAAGAATTGTTACTAAAACCAAATAACATAAGCACATTTGAATATAGAACAAATAAAACAAATCAATATCAATATCAATATCTTTCAACTAATTTAGGATAAGCACAAATTAGAAACCCTATATCACAAATGAAAATTTAGAATTCAAAGAAACTATTCAAATTCAAGCTTTAGAACCAACAATTGAGAGAAATCTATATTAACAATTGACATATCAAATTTGGACAATCTTTGCAAAATTCCTTGACTATATTAATTAATTCAAGCATACAAATTTTGCTCAAAAATATCTCTCTTTACAATATGGTAATACATGCCTTTTATATAAAGATAAAGTAGTATATCGGTCAGCTACAAGATATAAAGTATACAAAAGATGAGGATAGTTGTCTTTTTTTCAAAAAGTTCTAGAATACATTTGCTTTTCTACACTAGACTGACCTAGAGGCAAACATGTCAATAGATTAGCATATGCCTTTTACAAAAGAATATTCCTATTTCAAATATTACATTTTTTTATAAAAAGGATTATTGACTAATTGGTGGGCCCATTGTTAAAGAGTCCTCTTATTTATCCTATAGAAGCTCCATTGCTCTTTGATGTTGTTCTTTGATCAGTTCTAAATCTACATTAAGATTTAGGAAATATATATCTTCTTGGTCTACTAATTCTTCAAAGTCTTGGTCATCCCTTGTCATTGCTTCTTTGATGCTTCAGGCTTCTACTATCTTTTCTTTAGTAGTGAAGATCATGCACAAAATCCTATTATTATCACTCACTGATTTTCCCTAGATTTTTCCCTTTAATTCCTTCATTAGTAAAGTGACTCTATGTTTATATTCTGCATCATCAATCATTCTTTGGGCCGTAGTCTTCACAAGATTAGCCAACATGGTGGCAAGTAGTTGCTTCATCTGGGCAATCAGCTCTTCGTCATCCCTAAGGATTCTATCCAAATTTATTAACCAAGTAATTAAAATTTGGATCGTATCCATGAATATCCTCAATACAACATTTAGGTGGGATAGGCTAATATTTCTAAACTTATGAATCCTATTCCTAATCAATAAATTGATAAACTCTCTTACTTTGGCCTCTACATCCTACCATTTTATTATTACCCCTTTAGCCACCTTAATTTATTGGCTCAATACATCTTACTTTAGTTTCATTGAATTCAAAGATTCAAACATATCAAAAAAATCTACTTCAAACATATCTATTATAGCATTAGGCACTAATAAAATGGCTTGTGTTTCCAAGTTTTTCTTTTCCTTCTCTAAATTTTGAATAATCTATTTCATGCCCCTTATACTAGATTTAACTTGAGTTGAGTGAGCCTTAGATAGGATTTTAATATCCTCTTCATGCATGGGTATCTCACTAGGTTGCTTCCCTCTAACTAGTGTTAACCATGTGAAGGGTTCCACCTTCTAGAATGTGAACTCTTGAGTTCCCACCATGGTTTTTCTAGTTATAACCCTTTTTAATCCAGTTGTCTCTAGATTAAACTGCACATTAGTAGTTAATTTTGTATGTTTTGGAGGTTCTAAGACCTCCACTCTTTTACTTATTGATAATCCTAGACCATCCATTTATTTTCTTGGTATCCCTATAGTGGTCATTATTATTCTTTCCTCTTGTTATTTCATCAAATCCCTTATCCATAGATTGATATCCTCATGAACATCAGTGTTGACAACCTTGGTCAAAGCCCATGAGTGGGAGTATGAAGGGATATTCTACTACTTTCCATACATAAACCAATCAGGGATGATTGGTTTATGAATGGGAACTCCTCATTGAATAAGTTGATCTCACTTTTGGGATGAGTGAGAGTCAAATTTGACCTCTTTTGTCTAACAGGGACAATCACCAATTTTGTTTTTCTCTTCTTTGGTTATGCCACTAGGACTAGGTCTAGGGAAAATTCCTTCCCCTTATTTTCTTACTTGACTCCCTCTTCTTGATCCTAAGCTTCTTCAACTTGCTCTTCTTTTTCTCTTCTAGATCCATATGCTTCAGCAAGGACCTTGCGAGCATCCTATACTATTTCATTAGGCTCAAGGGTAATCATATATAAGTCCTCAATTAAAAATGGTGGTCTCTGAGGGAGAGTTGAGGCTGAAGGTCCCCCACCAAGTCTCTCCTCTAACTTTTGATTTCTAGTGCCTTGTATAATTTGTGTTGGGGGATAACATCTAGGGTTATTCCTAAGGTATCCTAGAAGGTCTAGGCAATAGAAGGTATTGAAGGGGATGCATCTGCTATACATCCCCTATATTTTCATCACTAGTTAATTTATGCATTATCTTGAGGTTGGTTTTCTTAAATCTAGCCAGCACTTCTTCAAAATTATTGGCCTTTATGTACAGGGTGTTATGAGGGTCCATTTGGTGCTCGTAGATTGGCTTGGGTAGCTGCTTGATCTTTAAATGGTTTCCCACTATGTTATTTAGATCCCACTTCCTGAGATCATCCAATTGAAATACAAAAGAGTCCCTATGCCTGAACATGATATCTACCTATTTCCAATCCTATATAATTGTTCTTCCAATTGTCAAAGGAAAGGGATGGAGGAGACCTTTCCTTTTCTCCTTGTAGACCCCATCAACACCATGAAGGAGTTGGGATGTAATTTCTTGTTCTTCAAACTTGGGAGGAATGTAGATAGGCAATTTGTATGGTTGAGTTAGAATTCCCTCAATTTTGATAATAATTCAATCTGGGTAAAACTAAATGTCTCTTATCAGCTCCACATACTTAGTGATCAAAATGGGAATCATGGGCATGGGAATCCCTATGATGGCTTCTACCAACATAGGATAGACATAGTCATATAATAATTACATGTGGTATCTATACTTGAAGATATGCAATTTTGAGTAGTGGTTGGAAATTGTGGTTCTACCCTTAAGAGACCAGTTCTTGATGTTGGGGACCTTGGTAGAAGCTAGCAAGGCATCTAGTAGATAAGACATAATGAAGAACTGCTTGTTTGTCTCCTATTGGTGGTAGTGAATTGTTTCCCTAGGAAGACACTAATCATATCCCCTATTATATGAATGATCTCTTTCTCTACCATAAAGTAGACATGAGATACCCAACTCTTATCGGCATATGTAGTTATAGGGGCTCCATATATTCAATTTAATAGGGTCATGATTACCCTAATTTTTACCCTAAACTAGACAATTGGGAGTCTTCCCTCAAATTCTTAGAATACATGGTTTCATTAGAGTAATCATGGCCTAAGGATGGTATCTAGGTCATTCTCACTGGTCTATCCTTTGATTGTGGGTAAGTTTACATGGGGTTTTAGCAATTTATAATATCTCTCAAATGCTAGTGGGAAAATGTAAGCAATTTTACTATAGCTTCCCTCATGGATAATCCAATCATTATCAATTCTATAATCAATAAAAATTAGAGCAAGGATGTCAATGAAATGAAGTACCTCTAATCTGGTAGTAGCATGGTAGAGGTCAGTTATTTGAACTACGACCAAGTCATAATATCTCTTGTTAATTATGGTAATTCTTTATTATTCTTTGGTGATGGGTTTCATCTACTATATGTCTAGAAGAGCTCAGACCAATTCTTATTTCCATTATTCATGGTTGTGATAGCTAGCTCAGTATCTTTGAAAACCCTTCCTTCATTATTCATAGACAGACACAACTCCATCTCATCTCTCAATTTCTATCTATGAGTTACCATGGATTTTTTACTTACAAATTATTCACAACTAGAATTCAATTGATCTCTATGCTAACTCTTTTATGCTCAAAACACAATTAAGCTTCTCTTGGATTTACTACAATCAATTGGGTTCATTTAGGGTCACTTTCATGAAAGGTTTAGGGATTTGAAGCTTTAATGGTGGTATCTCATTTGGAATGTACTTCATATTTGATTTGGACCTTTACCTTTATATGTTTGCATTCTTAATCACACAAGATATCTCCTTTTATTACTTTATACTTGCATGCACTTATGTGGTAATGATCCAGAACCTTTCATGGAATTTTTCATAAAATCATTTGAATCACTAGCCATTAGCATTTTAAAATGCCCTTTTATTTCACACAATTGGATTAAGATCCTTGGTTAGCACAGGTCGTTGATCATGATCTAGTCCCTTGCTTGTTATTGGTCCTTTTAAAATTTGAGCCATATGGTTGTGCCACTTGGCACCTCTATGGGCCTTCCAATCTCTAGTATTTTTTTTAGTCACTCTTTAAATGTGTGTTTTCCATGCATCAAACCCAGTGGATTTTAGAATTCTATTGAAAATTCATTGGTGCCTTCATTCTTTTGGATCATCCTTTCATGATAAAGTGTGAGTCATAAGATCTGAAAAGATGCATAGGCCTTAATTTAGTGCATACATATAAGAATAACTTAGGCTAAAATGTTTTTACCTAAGTTTATTTCATATTAGTGAACATAAATAGACTTAGGTTAAAACTTTTATGCTAAGTTTTAAATCAAAGGACTTACATGGGGACTTAGTTTTAAACATCTTAGGCTAAGGTTAGTTTCATGTCTATTAAACATGAGATGAACCTTAGGCTAAGGTGTTTATGCCTAAGTTTATACAAAGGGGACCATGGCTAAATATTTTAGGCCAAAGTTTACGTTGTGTTTAATAAATAGAACACATACATGGGACTAAAATACTTATGTTGAGCTTTAGAACATGTCCAAAGGTGGGTTTAAGTGATATAATGATTAAGTGCCAAATTTTAACATAGAGATTTATTATATCAATAAACACAATAAAAACTTTTCTTAAAATATTTGGGCTAAGTTTCATGTCAAAATATTCTTTTAAGATAAGACTTAGTATAAGTCTCTAGCCTAAGGTTCATGGCATCCAAACAAATGCAATGGGGACCTTAGGGTATAGGCTTAGACTAAATCCATTTATACAAATATTTAGACTTATGAGACCATTTCAACATTTTTAGTTCAAATATTTCAAGTGTTTGAACATCCTCTAAAGGTTTCCAGTCATTTGTAAAGTAATTTATAGGCTTTTTATCAACAATTTAGAGTCTATATTAGTCCTAAGCAAAATAATTCATTAGCTTAAATTTAATAGTCTCATGGATGTCAAATACATCCTCAAGAATGTCAAATGATGGTCATGTGAACATCTGATTTAGGCTCATGAAGTTTTTAGTTTTGATAGGCTTAAACTTGATGATCACATAGATGTCAAATATGTCCTCACAAGAACCAAATGATGGTCACATGAATATCAAATTTAAGCTCTCAAAATTCATGTGTCCCAATGTGAGATTTCCACTTGGCACCTCTGTGAGGACTCCTAAGATCTCAGACTCAATTTTCTCTATTGGTTCAAGAATCATGATGAAGCGAGAGCCATCTGATCATGATCTAGAAGCTTGCTCATGATTGGTCCCTTCTGACATGTAGGCCTCTTTGCTTTTAATCTTTGAACATGTGAGTAACACATAGTAACTCTATCGAGCTCTTAGGCTTTTGAATTTTCAATTATGTCTTCACTCCATTTAATCTATGGTTTATGATGAAGTGATAACTATTGATCATGATTTGAGTGTTTGAACATGATTGGTATGGAGGACTAAGTGCTTAGCTTTGTCAGGATTTCCTCACATCATTTGATCAAAAGGTAATGAGGAAGCACAGATCATTGGGTTTTGTGAGTTGCATGTTTTTGAAGTTAAGACCTAGGCCTTTCTCATTCTATTGGATCATCCCTCTCAATGAAGCATGGGTTGTTGGATCTGCAAAGATGTAAGGAAATTAAGTCAGAACTCAATACTAAATGCAAAATTAGGCTAAATTATTTATATTAAGGTCATGTTTGTGGTAATAAATATGGTGGGGCCTTATTATTAAGAATTTAGACTAATATGTTTACAAAGGGACCAAACTAGCCTAAAATTGGATTTAGTTAGAAATAAAAAAAGGAATAAAAGGGAAAATAAAAGTGGACCAAGCATAATTTTTAAGCTAAGGTTTGGTCATTTTGAAAAAATGACCAAGCTTTAACATAAAAAATACGCTTAAGTCTAAAACATATTTAATTTTCCCTGCCAAATGCTTCCACCAAATTTGAATTTGAACTAAGGGTTTATGTCAAGGTTTTTAAAACATGAATCTATCAGCATGGGCTCCATGAAACCTAAAATTTAAAGACATGAAGACCAATTGCTAGCAATATTAGGCAAATTTGAAACATAACTCAGTAAACTAATCTTATCTAAACTGGATGATCTTCATATTCTAATAATTATTAAAAACAAGTCATGATTTTAGGGTTAAGCTTCAAAACATCTCAAGGGTCCCAATTTTCAAAAAATTGGGGTATGTTGGCCTCAACAAATGACAACTTTTGGGGGAAAACATAACAATATTTTATAACCTAGATACTCTAGCTTAGACAAACAACTAAGTCAGCCACTTCACTTGATAAATACCATTACCTAGATCATCTTATGGTTGAAACAAACCTCTCACTTGTAGAATTAGGATCAAACATTAAGACATAGACATGTTGTGTGTGTGCTTTGATTTCACTTACTATTTTCCATGGGATTCAAGAGACAACTTCCAGGTTTCATATCCTTAATCATTAAAACTGAATTGGAGCATGTTTAGGCATCTATTAAGAACCATGTTTGGCTTTGGGATGGCTTGGGTATTATTATAGTACCAACTATGCATTCATATCCCTAATAGAGATTCCTTTGGATCCACTCAAGGCCTTACTCCACTACCAGCTAGGCATCCATATCCCCAATGGAAATTATCATAATCACCTATGCTTGAAAGCTTTTGATTTATCATTGTATTCTTATTTTTGTGTTTTTTGTATTTTTATTCTTTTAGCAAGGTTGGCAACCAAGGTAGCTAGGTTTAAGGATTTATTTAAGTGTTTGATCCTCAAAAAATCACCTATGGCTATAACCATTGTCCTAAGCAAGGATGTTTTTTAAGTGCAATCATGACTATGCTTCAATAAATTAAGCTTTCATCCTAAAAGTATAAATATTCTTAAAACCAAATTTAGGTCAATAAAATGTTTGAGTTCTCATAAAATAGTTAACCTACTCATCAGTCTTTACCATTTTCTTCAAATTAAAACATTAGGCTCATATTTTAGATCCATGGTCAGCACATATATTAGGTTCATACCCACATTCTTGAATTTTGGAATTTCAAGCAATTTAAATAAAATTTGAGCTCAAGGTTATCTAAGAGGACTTATTGGAATCAAGGAATAAGGAAACACGATAAGCAAGAAACAAAATAAAATAAAATAAACATATACATATACATGCTTATATCCAAATAAGGGATAGGAAGGAAGAACTAAAAAGAAACTAACTAGCCTACCTACACTAAGTCTAACCATCTTAAAATTTACTTCATAAATACCTCAAGAGGAGAAGCAAAGAAGTATTACTTGAGGTACTATCCATTGGTGGGTAATGTGAAATCTACTCCTTATAGATCCTTGATTTTAACGGTGTTGTTTCCTAATGTGTTTGCAATCTGATATGGGCCAATCTACAAGGGTGTGAATTTTCCATGCTTACCCTTAGGCTCAGATGATTTATCCCAAAGGAGAACCGGGTCCCCTTGTCTAAATACCTTAATATTTGATCTTTTATCAAACCATCTCTTCACTGTGGTCTGATGTCTACTAAAACCAAAAAAGGCTTTCTCCCTTGCATCTTCCATCTAAATGATATCTAGAAATATTAAATTTTCAAGCTCTTATCCCTCTTTCATACATTCTTGCATCAATTTATACATGGTAAAATTGAGAGTGATAGGAAAGATTGGTTCCTAGCCATACACCAATAGAAAAGGTGATGCCTTCAAGGCTTTCTTGATCCTTATCCTATCAACCCATATTGTATATTTAAGAATCTTGTGCCAAGTCCTGGGCTTGTCTATAGAAAACTCCTTGATTGCCTTCATTAGGTTCTTATTGGTATATTTAGACACTCCATTTTATTAAGGATAATGATTAAATGAAAATTTCAAACAAATGCCATTATCATAAGCCCATTCAGTCATCTCTATGGATGTAAATGCAAACCCATTATCACACACTAGAGAGACTAGAGGTCCAAACCTAGCAAATATGTTCTCTTCTAGGAAATTGATCGCTTCTTCCATCCTACATTATTTAGTGGCTACAACCTCAACCCAACTTATGTAATAATGTTTGGAAGTCAAGATGAATTTATGAACTTCAAATTAATTAGGATTAATCACCCCCATAAAAGTCTAACCCCCATTGAGAAAATGGTTTGTCAAGCATAACTGGTTGTAAAGGCATTATTGCCTTAGGCTCCTTAGTGCTAAAAATATGGCAAGAGTGGCATTCCCTCACATGTTTGTGAGCATCCTTGAAGATAGTTGGCCAATAGTTTCTAGCTCTAAGAATTTTGTAGGCCATAGTTTTCCCTGATGGGTGTTTATTTCCAAAATTTTCATGGAAGGTGCTCATGATTTGGGCAACTTCCTCTCTTAAGACAAACCTAAGGGTAGACCCCTTTAAAATTATATATATATATAATACCCCATTATTTATCAGATAATGGGTTGCCTTGAGCCTTAGATCCTTCTTTTTCTCCCTTGTTAGTCCTCCAGGATAGGTACCATTGATTAGTAAATGAATGATGGAATCATACCACTCACTAGCTTAAAATTATTGATGATAAAATTTCATAATAATTAGCTTAGGGATGGTATTAGAAATCATTTGGATCAAGCCTTGGCACCTTACCACTTTTGCCATTTTTATTTCTATGAATCATATTCTTGTAAAACTGGCATCCATTTACCTCTATGTTCTCCCAACTCATTCTGGCTCAGCATAAGTTTGGTGGTAGGGTCAGGTAGAATAGCATGCACCTTATTTATAAGTATGTATTGCCTAAATTTATTTACTGCCTTAACCAATGCATATGCTTATTTATTAATAAATGAATAGTTCAATTCAGCATTATTAAATTTGGTACTCATAAAAGTTATTGGGTGATCACATCCATCAACTTTTTGAGTTAAAACTATATCCATAGTATGGTTAGATGCAAAAGAATAGAGATAAAAGTCCTTTGAAAATTCAAGAATTATTAGGACTAGAGCTTGGCTAATTGCTTCCTTGATATCATTGAATGCCTTCCTAGATTTTTCATGCCATGTGACCTTGGCATCCTTCTTCAGCATGTCATTTAATGGCTTGATAATCTCTACAAAGCCAAAAATGAACTTTATTACAAAGTTTATCTTAAAAAAGAATGAATTTATCTCTTTTATAATATTGGAGGCTCTATTTTAGATATGTCCTCTACTCTTTTAGGAGCTGTAGAGATCCCATCCTTAGTTATGACATGACCCAACAATTTTCCTTCAGTAACACAAAAGATACTTTTCTTGCGGTCTAAATATATTTCATACCTTATACATCTCTCAAAAACCTATTGTAAGTGCATAAAGTGATCTTCCCTATTTTTATAAAAAATTGTTACATCATCCATATATATAATAATATACTTATCAATTAGGCCCTAGAAGGCATGGTCTATGGCCCTTTGAAAGGCATTTCTTGCATTTATTAGTCCAAAGGGAATTTTATTGTAAATAAAGGTTCCCCTATTGGTTGTAAATTTTTTTTCATCCTATCTTCCCTATCAACCAAAACCTAGTTGTAACCTGAAAATCCATCAAGAAAAGACATCATAGCTAAACCTAAAATATCTTGAATCACCTAGTCAAGAGAAGGAAGAGGAAATTTATCTTTTTTAGTTACTTTATTTAAATTTATAAAATAAATGCATAACCTAATCTCACCATTATTCTTCTTGATTGGAATCAAATTAGCCACCCAGGTAGAATGCCTAAAGAGAAACATAATTCTAGCATCTAACAATCTCTTGTCCTCATTAAAGATCATTGGTTATAGGACAGGGTTCACAGGTCTCTACTTTTGCCTGAAGGGCTTGTAAATTTATTTAATTGGTATAGTATGGGTGATGACCTTGGATAAAAAATATTTAAGTCATCATAGGGCCAAGCTATAGCATCCTTATACTTGGTTAACAACTCTTTAGCCTTTTTATTCTCAATATTAGTGCAAGCCTTTCCTAGGTTCACTAGTTGGGGTTGATCTTGATGGCCAAGATCCATTGCATTGCAGTCCTAATCATTTACCTTAGGAATATTAGAAACATTAGCCAGTTTATCTTGGTCAAATAGCCTATCCAAGGCAATCATCCCCTTAATCATATTATTGTCATTTAGTTGAATGACTTTGCCATCAAATTTGTCTTCGTTAAGTAAATTTTCATCAATCTCATCAATGATCTAAGCCTTAAATGATCTATAATTAGTTATGAAATATAATATCTGTTGATCATCACTAAATACCTAAAAATGATTAACATTATCTAGCATTGAAAGAAAAGGTATTAGCTTAATGTTGAAGTTAGGTGAGTCTTGGTTGGGTATGAGGTTGGCTGCAGTAGATACCAACTCATTAGTAGCTTGGTTCTCTTCTCTTTGGATGGAGATAATGCTAAAAGAATCAAAATACTTAATAATATCCTAGACCCTGAACTTATACCTCTTAAGGTATGAGATTTTACATTGATATTTGCTTCTTAGTTGGTTGACTACCAATTCTAAGTCCCCATAAACTAGTATTTATTTAACCTTATTTTTTTATATAAAATTATAAACATAGGATAAGGGCCTCATATTCATCAATATTATTAGTACAAGGGAATTGGATCCTATAGGAAGCATGGTATTCCTTACCACTAGGATCAGTTAGGATAACACCAACTCCAGATCTAACCTTACACATAACACCATCAAAATGTAACTTTCATAATCCAAGAACAACATGAGTATTTTTATGATCACATACCTTGGTAGTATTTAGGGTGAAAACCCCTAAGTATAAGTCAATAATGTTAACCCTTTCATTCACAACATTGTACTTAGTGATCATGTGTTTCATCCTTGGCTTTCTTTCAACCCTGATTTGGTTTGGCACTCCCTTTCATGGAAATCATAAATGTGAGAAATCTATGGACATGTAATCATTTAAAACATTGGTCTATTCCTTACTTAACAAGATTCCATAAACATCAAGAATATCAACAACTTGAATATTAATAAACTATTGCACTCTAAGCTCAGAAGCTAACTACATATGAACATTTAAAAGTTCCCTAATTACCTTGACTCTAGATTTGTCTAATTGAGTTACAACTCTATCAGACTTAATTAGTGTTAAGCTAAGTTGTTTGCATATACCTAAAATCATGATACTGGTGGATGCACCATAATCCAATAAACAATTTTGAAACTTTTTACCAAACATCATAACAATGAGTAGGAAAGGAGGAGACTCTACATTAGCTTTATGTACAATCACATTAGTCTGGTCAAACTTGGGTGGCTTGTTAGACTTCTTTGATAATTATTATATAAAGAGGTCCCTTTATTTTGTAATCTATGTCAATTCATGAAAAGTGATGATAGATTTTATCTTCTTCATGTCCTCAACAATGTTATATCTAATTTTGTTAGAAAAACTAGGAATATCAATGTTGGGCTTAGAGGTACTCCCTTTAGGTGGCTCTAGATTATTGCTTGAAGAAGCATTAGGAGGAGTTTTAAAGTTATTTGGATGTGTTGAGGTAGTCAAGGGCTGCATCTACTCTCTATTCCTTAAGGGATAAGTCTTCTTCAAGAATTGTTGTAAAGCCTAGATCTAATTAGGGACCTCATCAGGGTCATTCTCTTCTTGAAAGGGGGTCTAGAGGTACCCATACCACTATCCGTGTTAGATACCACTTCAAATGTATCCAAATCCTCTTGGAAAGATTTAAAATATTTTTAAAACTCTATACAATCAATCTCACCATGCTTAGTCGTATAATGCACTTTGTAATAATCAATCAAAGCAATGTCAGTAAGATTAATGTCCATAGTCTTATTTCTAGAATATGGTTCATTAGCCTTGTTATTATGGAAACTACCATTATAAAAACTATTATTTGTCCTATTAAACCTTTGAAATGAGAAGTTCCTATTAAAATTTTCTCCAGTATTTCCTACTTGTTTCTACAACTGAAGGAAATTAGTGCTTAATTTTTGGACCATTTTCAAGATAGACTCATTCTCATTCTTATGAGTTTTAGAATTATGAACCTAGTTATTGTTATTAGATGGTATTAAATATCTTTAATAATTTTCATTAAATCTATTATTAGGATGAGTCAATAATTCTAAGTTATGATTGGGAGCAACATGACTCAAGGGCAATTGATTTAGATTTGGGATTTGGTTCAAGGCTATAATATTTTGGTTATTATTGGGGAAGATGCTAAAAATGGGTATATGTGGGTTGATGTTTGGAATAGAATAGGCCATTTCTCTCTGGGGCTGCATTGATCATTGATGATCACTAATATAGAATAAGACTTGTCCAATGAAGTTATAACTGGAATGGATCTCTTCAAAAATACAGAGGTTATGAGATCCATTGCATCCTTGTAAATTTATAGAGCTTAAACATCATTAGGTTTATAAGGTTCTATGGTCCTAATATACATTTCATGGCATCTATCATTAAAGGACCTTATGGGCTCACTTGCATCCCTTCTGATGGTGGTGAACTGGTGGTAAATAGCATAATGGATAACAATCTTACCAAATTGGTCTATGAAAACATTAGTGAAACCATCTCAACTAGTAATATAGTTGTTAGGTAGATTCAAAAACCATTCATAAGCATCATCTTTAAAAGTAAAGGGGAACAACCTACATGCTACATCTTTATGCATAACATTTAGCAACCTTAAGGCAGATTTGAAATACTTTATGTGCTCTTCAGTAGTTATAATACCAGTTGGACTAGATGTAGGAAAATATTTTTCAAGGTTATGTGGGAGATCATGTACCACACTTGACACATTAATTGAAGAGTCTCTCAACCAAGCCATAACTAGATGAAGGTTGAAGTCAAATCTACCTTAAAGAGGTGAATTTGGCAAAGATTTGGATGTACTACATCTACCTTTATCATGCCTAGCCCTTCTATGAACCTCAATTTCAAGCAAAGGCTCTCTTGTCTCTGAGTGTGATCTTGTTTGAATCCTTGGCAATTCTAGCCTAAAGATTGAAGATCCTATTTGAAATATGATGTATTAGACTAATATTTATATAAAATAAGGATTAGACCTACACATTAAGCTCATTTTGTAAAGATTATGTAAAGAACATTAAATGACGTAAGTCTTTGACTAAACTAGCTCAAAGATACATCTAATTATGCAAATATGGTCTATATCTATAAGTCTAAGCTCAAAAAAACTTAGATCTATGAAATATATGCCAACCTTTGATCAAAACAAGCTATCCTAACCTCAAATACTATGGAATTTCAAAGTTTAATCTAAATTTACCAAAACCAAACATCAAACTCAAAGAACTATGATCTTTGTCTAAGGAAGCACAAAGATAGGTCAAAGACCATAAAGATCAACGATCTTTACACTTATAAACATAGAACTACTCAAAATTACAAAGGTAGTATCAATCTTAGATCAAAATAAACTAAGATAAGAAAAGATCCAGATAATTTATAGAGATTGGTCCTCTTTCTAGTGCTAGTGGGACCTATTAATGCCTCTTGTGTACCACATATGTCCTTATTGTTCAAGAACACTTCTCATTTTAGAATTATAGGAATTCAAAGCATAAGTATCAGGTTGTGGCAACTTAATGTGACCTATGGTAAAATAGCAACAAAGCAATGTTTAACTATCCCCACAAATTTATATTAATTGATGGTTGGGAGCCATCATGGTCCAATTATCTGTAAACTATAAGTATCTTTGCTAATTCTAGTGAATTATGATCAAAACTTAAACTATAGACTAATCTAGATGAATATTTATAATGAATATAAGCTACAGTGATCTAGTAAAAAAAGAAGCAAAAGGAAGGGTAAGGCAAAGAGAAAACAACTGATTATTGTTCCTTGACTTAACTATCATGACAAAGTTTCAATTATAATTGAACCTACATTTACCAATATATGATGAAAAATATCAAAAACTCAAATCTCACCACATACCAAGTAAATTTCTAAGGATAATATGGAATTATACAAGTATGAATTATATTTCACTTTAAAGAATTGTTACTAAACCTAAATAGCATAAGCACATCCAAATACAGAAAAAAATAAAATAAGAAAAATCAAGATCCTTTAACTAATTTAGCATAAGCACAAATTAGTAACCTTGTATCACAAATGCAAATTCATAATTCAAAAAAACTATTCAAATTCAAGCTTCAAAACCATCAATTGAGAGAAAGCTATATTAACAATTGACACATCAAATTTGGACAATCTTTACAGAATTTCTTTAATATAATAATTGCTTCAAGTATAAAAATTTTACTCAAAAATCTCTCTTTACAAGATTTTAATTCATGCCTTTTATAAAAATATCAGGTAGTACACCAGTAGTTACAAGATATAAAATGTACAAAAGATAAGGATAGCTATTTTTTTTTAGAAAGTTCTAGAATGCATTTTCTTTTATACATTACACTGACCTAGAGGCAAATATGCTAACAAAATAGCATATGCATTTTACAAAAGAATATTCTTATTTCAATTATTATAGTGTTTTACAAAAAGGGATATCAATTAATTGGTGGGTCCATTACTGAAGGGTCCTCTTGTTGCTCTTATACAAGATCCATTGCTCTTTGATGTTGTTCTTTGATCAGTTATAAATCTACAGTAGGGTTAAGAAATATATTTCTTCCTGTTCTGCTAAGTCCTCAAAGTCTTAATCATCCCTTGCCATTGTTTCTTTGATGCTTCTAGATTCTACAATCTTTTCTTCAGTAGTGAAGATCATGCCTAAAATCTTATTGTTGTCACTATCTGATTTGCCATGGCTTTTGCCCTTTACTTCCTTCATCACTAAAGTGACTCTATGTTTATATTCTACATCATTAATGATTCCTGGGGCTATAGTATTTGTAGGAATAGCTAACATGGTGCTAATTAGTTGCTTGATCTAGGAAATCAAATCTTCATCATCCCTAAGGAGTCTATCCAAGCCTATTTACCAAGAAATTAAACTTTGGATCTTATCCATGAATATCTTCAATACAACATTTAGGTGGGCTAGGCTAATAGTTCTAAACTTAGGAATCATATTCCTAATTAATATATTGATAAGTTCTCTTACTTTAGTCTCTGCATCCTACCATTCTATTATTATCCCTTTAACCACCTCACTTTATTGGCTCAATACATATTTCCTTAGTTTTATTGATTTCAAAGATTCAAACATATCAATAAAAGATGCTTCAAACATATCTATTATAGCATCAGGCACTGATAAAATGGCTTCTGTTTCCAAGTTTAACTTTTCCTTCTCTAAATTTTGAATCCTCTATTTCATGCCCCTTATACCAGCTCTGAGTTGAATTGAGTGAGCCTATAATAGGTTTTCAATATCCTCTTCATGCATATCACTAGGCTACTACCTTCCAACTAGATTTAACCCTATGAAGGGTTCCACCTTTTGGAATGTGAACACTTGAGTTCCTACCATGGTTTTTCTAGTTGTGACCCTTTCTAATCCAACTATTTTTGGATTAAATTGCATAGTAGTAGATTATTCTACATGTTTTATAGTTTCTGGGACCTTTACTCTTATGTTGCTTGATGCTTCTGAAGCATCCATTTGTTTACTTTGTGGCCTTATAGTGGTCACTATTCCTCTTTCCTCTAGTTATTTCATCAAATCCATTATCTATGTCTTGATATCCTCTTGAACATCAATGTTGATATCCTTGTTCAAGGCCCATGAGTGGGAGTAGGAGGGGATCTTCTACAACTTTCCATATATGAACCAATCAGGGATGATTGGTCCATGAATGGGGAACTCCTCACTATATAAGTTGATCTCACTTGTGGGATGAGTTAGAGCCAACTTTGGCCTCTTTTGTCCAATAAGGATAATTATTAGTTCTAATTTTCTCCTTTGGTTGTGCCACTAGGACTAGGTCTAGGGCAACTTCCTTCCCCTTATATTCCTACCTAATTCCCTCTGATTGATCTTAAGCTTCTTCATATTTCTCTTCTTCTTCTCCTCCAAATCCATATACTTCAATAAGAACCTTGATGGCATCCTCTACTATTTCATCAGGCTCAAGGGCAATCATATCCAAATACTCAACTACGGATGGTGGTCTCTGATGGAGAGTTGAGGATGAAGGTCCCCCACTAAGTCTCTCATCCATTTTTTACTTGCTAGTGCCTTGTATAATTTGTGTTAGGGGTTGTAGTACTTCCATTTAGGGTTGTTCTTGAGGTGGCCTAAAATTTCTAGGCAATAGATGGTATTGAAGGGGATGCATCTACCATATGTCCCCTATCATTTCATCATTAGTTAATTTGTGTATTAACTCAAGGTTGGTTTTCTTAAATTTGGTGAGCACTTCTTCAAAATTGTTGGCCTTTATGTACATGGTATCATAAGGGCCTAATTGGTGCTCATAGATTGGCTTGGACAGTTGATTTCTATTTAAATGGTTACCCACTACATTATTTAGATCCCACTGCTTGAGATCATCTAATTTAAATATAGAAGAGTTGTTATGCCTGGACATGGTGTCTACCTATTTCTAATAATGTAAAACTATTCTTCTAATTTTCAAAGGAAAGGGATGGAGGAGACCTTTCCTTTTCACCTTACAAACCCCATAAAAACCATGAAAGAGCTAGGATGCAATTCCTTGTTCTATTCATTTGGGATGAATGTATATAGGCAAATTCTATGTTTGAGTTAGAATTCTCTCAATTTTGATAAAAATATAATTTGGTTAAAACAAGATGTCTCCCATTAGCTCCACATACTTCTTGATCAAAGGGGGAATCTTGGGTGTGGGAATCCCTATGATGGCTTCCACCAATGTAGGATAGACATAGTCACATATGAATTACAAGTGGTGTCTAAACTTGAAGATATGTAGTTTTGACTAATGGTGGGAAATTGTGGTTCTACCCTTAGGAGACTAGTTTTTTATGTTGGGGACCTTGGTAGAAGAGAGCAAGGCATCTAGCAAATAAGACATCATGAAAAATTACTTTCTTGTCTTCCTCTTGATGGTAGTAAATTGTTTTTGTAGGAATACACTAATCATATCCCCTATTAGAGGAATAAGCTCTTTCTCTACCATAAACTAGACATAATATACCTAGCTCTTATTGATATATGTAGTTATAGGGGCTCCAGATATTCCTTTTATTAGGGTCATGATTACCTTAATTCCCTCCCTAAACTAGACAATTGGGATTCTTCCCTCAAAGTACTAGAATACACGGTTCCCTTAGAGCAACCATGGCTTGAGGATGGTATTTCGATCATTCTCACTAGTCCATCCTTTGATTGTGGGTAGGTATACATGGGGTCCTATAAATTTATAATATCTCTCAAAGGCTAGTGAAGAAATGTAAGAAAATTTCCTATATCTTCCCTCATAGATAATCCAATCATTATTAATTCTATAATAAATAAAAATGAGAGCAAAGATGTCAATGTAATGAAGTACCTCTGGTCTGATAGCAACATGGTAGAGATCAACCATATGAACTATGACTAGGTCATAATATCTTCTATTAACTAAGGTAATCATTTGTTCTTCTTTGGTGATGGGTTTCATCTCCTCTATGGTCTAGAAGAGCTCAAACCAATTCTTATTGCAATTGTTTAGGGTTATGACATCTAGCTCAATGTCTTTGAAAACCCTTCATTGTCCATAAATAGATACGACTCTATCTCATCTCTCAATTATTCTCTATGAGCTTCCATAAATTTTTCACTTGCAAATTGTTCACAAATAGATTACAATTGATCTTTGTGCTAACTCTTTTGTGTTCAAAACACAATTAAACTTATCTTAGATTTATTGTAATCAATTAGGTTTATTTAGTGTCACTTTCAAGCAAGGTTTAGGTATTCAAAGCTTTAATGGTGGTATCTCATTTTGAATTTGGCTCATACGTGCTTTAGATTTGATTTGGACCTTTGCCTTTATACATTTGCATTATTAGGCAAACAAGATCTCTTCTTTTGTCACTTTCTACTTACATGGCCCTTATGTGGCAATAATCTAGAACTTTTCATGGAATTTTTTATAAATGCCTTTGAAGCACTAGTCATTGGCATTTAAAAATGCCCTTTTATTTCACACCATTGGATTAAGATCCTTGGATTAGTGTGAGCCCTTGATCATGATCTAGGTCCTCACTTGTTATTGGTCCTTTTGAAGACTAATCCCTATGCTTGTGCCAATGTACACATTTGTGGGCCTTTCAAGCTTTGGTATCCTTGTCAGTCATTCTTCGAATGTGTTTTCACCATGCATCGATCCCATGGGCTCTCAGAGTTTCATTGAAAAGTCATTGGTGCCCTCATGTTGTTGGATCATCCTTTCATGACAAAGCATGAGCTGTATGATTTGTAAAGATGCACGGGCCTTAAGTCAGTGAATACATATAAAATAAACTTAGGATAAGATGTTTTTACCTAAATCTATTTCATATTAGTGAACACAAACAAACTTAGGTTAAAACATTTTACTCTAAGTTTTAAATCAAAGGACTTAGGTGGGGACTTAGGTTTAATCATCTTAGGCTAAGGTTTATTTCAAGGTTTATTAAACATGAGATAAACCTTAGGATAAGGTGTTTATTCCTAAGTTTATACAAAGGGGACAATGGCTAAATATTTTAGTCCAAAATTTGCATTGTGTTTAATAAACACAACACATACTTTGGGATAAAATACTTATTTTGAGCTTTAGAACATGTCCAAAGTGGGGTCTAAGTGATATAATGATTAAGTGTCAAATTTTGACATAGAGATTTATTGTATTAATAAACACAATAAAACCTTTGATTAAAAGTATTCAGGATAAGTTTCATGTCATAAAGATCCTTTTAAAATAAGACTTAGTATAAGTCTCTAGCCTAAGGTTCATGGCATTCAAACAAATGCAATGGGTACCTTATAGTATAAGCCTAGACTAAATCCATTTTTGAAAATATTTAGACTTATGAGACCATTTCAACATTTTTAGTTCAAATATTTCAATCATTTGAACATCCTCTAAAGGTTTTTAGTCATCTGTATAGCAATTTATAGGTCTTTTAGCAACATTTTGGAGTCTTAGTCTTGAGAAAAATAATTCATTATGTTAAATTTGACGGTCTCATGGACGTCAAATACATCCTCACGAATTTCAAATAATGGTCACATGAACATCAAATTTAGGCTCGTGAAGTTTTTAATTTTGATGGATTTAAATTTGATGGTCATACAGATGTCAAATACGTCCTCACAGGCATCAAATGATGATCACATAAACATCACATTTAATCTTGTTAAATTTATGTGTCTAATTGTGAGAATGCCACTTGGCACCTCCATGGGGCCTCCCAAGATCTTAGACTCAATTTGCTCCATTGGATCAAGAATCATGATGAAGTGAGAGCCATCTAATTATGATCCAAGTACTTGCTCATGATTGGTCCCTTCTAACATGCAAGTCCCTTTGCTTTTAATATTCAAATACAAGAGTGTCATGTGGTAACTCCATGTAGATCTTGGGCTTTTGAATTTTCAATGATGTATTCACTTGGTCTAATATTTAGTTCATGATGAATCAACAACTATTGATCATGATCTGAGTTCTTGAACATCATTTTTTTGAAGGACGAAGTGCTCAGCATTGTCAGTATTTCCTCACGTCATCCAATCGAAAGGCCATGAGGAAGCATGAATCATTAGATCTTATGAGTTGTATGTTTTTTAAGTCAAGACCCAAGCATTTCTTATTTAGTTAGACATCCCCTATGATGAAGCATGGGCCATTAGATCTATAAAGATATAAGGAAATTAAGTTAGAACTTGGGACTACACTTGAACTTAGGCTAAAGTGTTTAGACTAAGGTCTTGTTATTGCTAATAAATATGATGGGGCCTTAGTATTAAGACTTTAGGCTAAGATGTTGAAAAAGGGACCAAGCTAGCATAAAATTGGACTTGATTAAAAAATTAAAAAGGAATAAAAGGGAAAATTAAAGTGGACCAAGCATAATTTTCAAGCTAAGGTTTGCTCATGTTGAAAAACATGACCAAGCCTTAACATAAAAATTAGGCATAAGTCCAAAACATATTTAAAATGTTCCCACCAAATTTGAATTTGAACTAAGGGTTTATGATAGGGTTTATAGAACATGAATATATCAGTAAGGGCTCCATCAAACTTGTAACTTAAAGACATGAAGACCAATTATTATCAATATTAGGCAACCTTAAAACATAACTCAGTAAGCTAATCTTATCAAAAGTGGATGATCTTCAAATTCTAATAATGATTAAAATAGGTCATGTTTTTAGGGTTAAGATTTAAAATATCTCAAGGGTCTTAGTTTTCAAAAAATAGGGGTATTTTGACCTCAACACATGCTTTTCTCCAAGTGCTTTTGTGCACATTTATTTAGTAGATTAGTTATTTTTTCTTTCCTGCAAGTGTTAGTGTGCACTTGTCTTTATTTATTTTGTTCTCATTGCTTCAAGAGGATGTTTTGGAAAGGGTCAGACCTGTATCATGTTTCATATTTAAATAGTTTATATGAATCCATTCCCAATCAACTAGATAAGGTAAATTAGTCTTGGTTCTCAAACATAACAAACATGCTTCCCTGCGAGTTGTCAGAAATGTTGGTCATTTTTAGCCCACATACAAAACTACTTAGATGTAGTGTAGTCTCTAAGAGGTCCTGAGGCAAAGAAAGAAGAAAATTTTTAGATTGGTCAAATTATCAAAGAACTTGACCAAAGTTCTGGATGGAATGAGTGGACCAAAAGGATCAAGCAACTTGAAAAGCTTTTGAAACACTTTAAGTTAACTTAAAGTGTAAACTATCAATTTATAAAGGATAGGTCTAGACTTTCATAAGCCCTATGGTGTATCAAGAGTGCTTGGAATGAGTATGGAAGTACATGGTTTTCATCTATTTCTTCATTGTCTTCATCTAGACATTTTGGGTCTAGTGGTAAAAATTCTAAGTAAGCAGTTATTAACATTATCATTGCCATGTGTGGATGCATCAAGGAAAACTGGTCATATGGTTGTAATCACATTAATCCCAAGTTGCTACGCACTAAATATTAATACACGCATATAAGCACAACAAAATTTATTGAGATCCAAAGTTTGCCTCTTAGACAAAATTCACTAAATTTCCATACTTAGCCAATTTGTTAAGGAGCTCAAATAGAGCTAAGTGGGCAGTTTGATGATGATATATCTCACACATGTGATAGATTGAAGATAAAATTATCACATGGGTTTGTTCATCTTTGTATCAATTTTATATGTGCTAATTTTTAGGTCATGCAATGAAGCACAAAAAAAGATATACATGTGTAAATTTGGGCTCCCAGGTAGTTTGACAGTGTTTTCCCATACTTAGCCAAATGAACTAGACTATTTTAAGGGCATCATGTAGAATTGCATAGGTGAACTCACTTGAAAAAAATTTAAATGCACTTAGAAATCTCCCAGAACTAGTGGATCAAGTGGGCACAATATTTTTAATATCAAAAACATCTCTAGCAAATTTGGTCCCTGCATGATTTATGTGCTTCAAGATATAAATATTCAAAGTTGGTTAAATAATGGGATACATTCACGTAGAATTCAACTTTAAGCCACTACAAAAATCCATTGGATCTTAAATTTTATGGTCTGTATGATGTCAAATATGTCTACGTGGACATCAAATAATGGTCATGTAGATGTCAATTTTATAACTAGTAAATAACCATTGTTTTCAAACTCAAACAGATCCAATGATTGGTGATCATTTATACCAAGGGAGATTGATAGAGTGAGATGAGTCAAAATTTCAAGGATGTTGAGAAGCCACCACATGGCATAATCACATAAAATAAATAAACTTACAATGTATCTTGAAGGCAAATGCAAGACTACCAAGTGGCACCATCTCGGATAAGGTTGACAAGTCAAGGGCAAGATCGATGGCTCTTTCTCAATCATACAAATCAAGATCAATGAAGTGAGATGGGTCAAAATGTCAAAGAGGCTGAGTCATGATCGATGGCCAATAATCAAAGGATCAATCCTAGGACATGTTAATGAAGGTCCATATGGTAGTCTTTAACTTGGGTAAGGCAAAAAACAAAGGAACCGAGTTCAGATACAATTAAAGTTGAACTAGATAGACATTTAATGGATCAGGCTCCACCATTAGAGAGTTACAGATTTAGAATAGGTATTTTAGACCTAATATATAGATCAAATGTTGATTATTGGTTTTTAAAAGGAGACCTATGCATACATAGATATATTGTTTTTCCCAAGGTGTAAAGTCGTAATAGGTTTATTTAAACCTAAATACAATCTAGGAGCCAAGTTGCACAGCCTATAAGTTTTCATTGATATAATAGCTATATGAAAACCAACAATTTAGATTGGTTTTCAATCTATAGTTAATATATGTTTGGTTTGGATTAGATGTAGATATAAACAAGATATGAAAGATTGTCTTATCTTCCAAAATGACCACATATTTGACAAGCAGGTACAAACTACCACTCAAGTAGAATTAGGCATGGCTCTATTAGATCCATGAACATGAGGATTTTTGTCCTTATAATGAGACCAAGTAGAAGATGAAAAGTGGAGGGTGGCATGAAAAATCAAATAAAATGAGGATCTAGTAGTTGGAGAAGTAGTCATAATATTCAATGTTGATTAGAGCCCTTGGATATATTTTCTCCTTGAAAGAGTCATGACTCATCATGTAAAATAAGTGCTTGTCTTCTAGTGGATTTCTTAGCCAGTGAGAATAAATTAAAGACTACTGGAGTAAATGAAGGTAAACTAATTGGTGATCAATTATTCCTCATTAGAATTAAAGGAGACAACTCATTTAATGATCATGACAATGTGCTTCCCCCTCTTCTCTCTCTTCCACTTCTCTATATTACCCATTCTTTCCATGGTAAACCTCTTTTTCTTGCTCAAATTCTCACAAGGACTCTTGATTTTGAGGAGCAAGGACACTCTATGAGATATTTCAAAATATGCTCATATTGATTAGGCTTGACCCTATCAAGGATTTTTAAGACTACATTTTGATGCAATACAAGACTTTCTTTACCTATCTTTTGCCTTGAATCTATGTCTGGTGAGTTGTGCACTATGGTACTGTGTGTGTTAAAGAGAATCTTCCTCATCCATGGTCATTATTTCTAACCTTGTTTAGGGAATTTTTAATATTATTTTCAGGTCTAGATTAGTGTTCTTTCTATCATCAACATGAGCTTTTAGTGAGTCTTAGAACTCCTTTTTATTTGCATTCATTACTTCCTGAACATCTTCTATGAAACGCTTATGTAATCATCTTGATCTTGAAATTATGTGAGATAGTATTGTCCTCTATAGATCTACTATGGGTTCAAACTTATGGGAGATCCCCATTTTTATTTGGTTCATCACCTACTAAACTTTCTCAGGAGCCCTTTTCCCTTTCTAACCTTTTTCCCTGTGAAGTATTAATTTATCATTAGTTTTAGGTGAGCATCAAAGACGAAGCCATCCTAATCTAGAGGTTTATACCCACCATAGGTGACCCGCATCCTAGGGTTGTTCCCATAGTTCTTCTCAAGTTGGAAAGGGCCTAAAGAACCCTCTTCCAAAGGGTTCAAATTTAAGTGGTAACACTTCCCTATTCATAATTTATGTTTTTCAATCCTTTTGCTCATAAGAGACCTATAACACCAGATCCAAAAAATGTTATAAAAAGTTTCCCAATTTGATTTTCTAATCACACTTGTAATTAAATTAATTATATTTTTGCACACTAAAATATTATATCATAGAAATAAGACCATAATATGTAGACTCACAATAATAATTAATAGAAGAGTATAATGCGTAATAAATATAGCTAAGCCACTTTGATGAGGCAACATCCATAACAATTCAATAAGATTAAAATTTATAGTATGATGATCAAATACTAACCACCACCTCATATATATGCTCTATTCAACCATGGTTATTCCATAGGTTAACCTTACTAAGAACATAGAGAGATGTAACAAAATAATCTAAGATATATGTAAACCACAAGTCAAACACACATATCCCTATACATTCCATATATTAAGGATGAAACATTCATATACTTTATTTCATACTCTATTATCTCAACATATTTCAGATTATCTTTTACCACCTACTTTTGTGACACCTAAGCTTACATTGTATGATGGAAAAGGTGACCTTGAGCAACATTTGAGAGAATTTCACCTTGTTTTATCAAATTTATAAATAAGAGAGTTTTAATCTTAATTATAAAAATTTCTATGTAAATTCATAATGTTACAAATATACAATAAATGACACAAACTTATTTTTCAACTTACTAAATTTAGAAATTTGCTAAAAAGGGAAAGTACCAAAGAAATATAAATTAGCTATAAATCATATTACATGGAACTATAAGTACAACAATAAAAATGATTATGTTATAATGATGTGAATCAGGAACAAAGATTCACTTGGATCTAGGAAAAGGCTGCTAGAATTAGATAAGGGTAGCCTACACTAGTGTCCCTAAGACATATAGATGTCTATTAAGGTTTTTCTCTATGTGACTGATATGACATGTTCACTTGTGCCTATATTTTTGTTGATGCACCTAAATGTATTATCATGTTCATATAGTGTTTGATAAACACTTCTCATTTATAGATTCAAAGAATCCATTGCATGAGTTATTGTTTGTAATCTTCCTGAGATCTATGGTGGAGTAGTAACCAAGATAAATTATTTTTTCATAAAATGAACATGTAAATGGTTATTGGGAACAATTTTGGTCCTAAATATTTATGAAGATGAAAGTGATATGAACTAAGTCCAATGAAGGATGTATAAAACCTAAAGTTTAAACCCTAATCTAACATGGATATTTACAATGACAAGATAAACTAAAGTGATAAGATCAAAAAAGAGAAAAAGGGAGGGTAGGGTAGAAAGAAGGTGTTTCTGATCTTCTACCCAAAAATTATGACAAAGTTTAGATTTCATCCAGACATGCATTTAACTAATATATAGCATGAAATTGTATAATCATATATCCTACTACATACCAGGTGAAGGTCTAAGGAAAAGTGAGATAGTGCAAATGAGAAACCAGATTTAATTTGAAGATTTACTTTTATAAATTAATAGCATTGACACATATGTAAGCAAAACAAAGGAAATGAACTAAATCTATAATCCTTCAATCAACCTAGCATAAGCACAAGTTAACAACTTTGCATTCATATTAGCAAATCTAGAATTCATGAAAACCATTCAAATCTGAACATCAAACCAGAAAACTAAGGAAGCAACCATGATACCAAACACACAAACAAATATTGGAAAATCCTTACAAAATTCCTTGATTGTATTCATTGCTCTAAGTTTACAAAGCAATTTTGGCTCTAAGAACTCCCCCCCTTTTACAATGACAAAACCTCCTTTATAGGTTTTGAGAGCAACCTATGACATAGTTTAAGTCATCCATTTTCAAATGGAACTCAGACACATGTCAAAGATAAGTATCTCTTTATAATGAAAATAGAATGAATGACCTTATTTAACTATGACTCACTTATAGGCCACGTGTTTTATAAGTTGCACATGCCTTTATAAAATAATATTCCTTTGAAAAATATTAAACAAGCTTAGTTACTAAAGGAATATTCCTTATCTAACTAAACTTCAAGACCCTAAGGCTAATGCAGTTCCCCATGGTTGCTAAGTCCTACTCATTTATTTTAAAAAATGACCTTTTGATGCTTCCAAACATGTATCATTATTTCATGCAATCTTGAACCTAGATTAAATATGCACCATTAATATGTCTATGTATGATTGGATGTGAGCATGCCACTTGGTAGATTTGTGGGCTATCTAATCTCTTTTCATCTCTTGGGTGCTATCACACCATGTGGAAGCTTCTCACTCAATCTGAGCTCTGTTGAAAAAGTCTAGATTTATTCACACCATCGATCTCTATATTCATGATCGATGATGAACCGTTGATATCTTAATTTATATATAAGATTGAGTGTGGGCCATCGATCCACCAAATCGTTAGGTGAGATCATGATAATTTTCACTCTCATATTTATTCTCGATAGCTTTGAAATGTTGATGCATGCTCTCCATTGGATCTTCGGTCTACCCACTGAGATGGTGACACTTGTTGTTTTTGGGTTCACTCCATTATTTAGGATAAAGTTTTAATATAATAAAGTACTCCTAGTATGATTAAATGTGGGTGTTCCACTTGGAAAGATCTCAAGCTCTCGATCTATTGACTTATGCTTTATGTTAGATATTTAGACTGCTTGTCAAGATGGTAACATATGCCACCCTCACATTGATCTTAGAACCCTTTAATATTTCAAACCCTCACTCTCTATTAGATATTTGGTGCTCGAGTTAACATTCATCATTGATCTAATGCTTGACTTATTGACTTACGCTATTTTCCTATAAGTCATTGATTTATTTTGAAGCCCCTGTGATCTTGCCAACTATCACCTTAAAGTTTTTCCATTTTTGTGGGCATAAAATAAAAGACATAAGTGTTCAGAGACTATGAAAAACTTAGGATAAAGTTTTTAGCCTTATGTTCTAATTGTGTTAATAAATACAATTTAAGATTTAGGCTAAAACTTTAGATTAATATTTTAAAATATAATAAAAGATCCCCCACGTTTAATAGATCCTGTGAACCCTAAGACATAAATGACTTAGTATAAATATTCTAGACTAAGGTTAGAGTTGTATTAATAAAAATGACTAGGACCTAGATTAAAGTTTAAATGAAGTCTAAAATAAAGTGCTTCTCATGAAAATTCAAATAGAAATGACCTGCATAAATTTGAATCTTATTTTAGAATACTGAGGATAAAAACATTTTAGACTAAGGTTTTTACATGATTTAGACATAGATTCAATTAGATAATTAAGGGCCAAAAAGATTAATCAAAGGGTCAATTAATCATTAAATTATAAAACCATGCACAATTTTTATCTAAAAGGGACTCCATTAAACTTGCAACATGGGAACACAAAAGTCAACATTAGCAATATTAGATGAATTCAAAACAAGATTATATACTAACAAACTTATGTAAACTAGATCAACACAAGATATTCAACACTAGTTCCTAATCAAGTCGAATGTTTAATTATAGCACAAATTAGCAAAATTTGAAATAAGGGTCCCCATTTTTAGAAATATGGGTATGTTTACCTCAATAAATAGTGATTTTTGAGGGAAACATAGCAATATGTTAGAATTCAAATACTCTTAGTTCAGACTAATAACTAGGTTAATTATTGCACTTGATCAAGTACCAATATTAAGATCAATTAATGATTAAAAAAAGTATTACAAATGTAAAATTAGGCTCAAACTTCAAAACTTAGTCACATTATGTGTGTGTTTTTACTCCACTTATTATTTTCCATGGGATCTAGGGAACAACTTCTAGATTCATAACCTTGACCATTAACACTAACTTATAACATATTTATATGTTCATTAAGAATCATGTTTTAGATCCAAGAAGGCTTGGGAATTTATCTAATACTAGTTAGGCATCCATATCCTAGAAAGAGATACCTTTGACTCCACTCGAGGCCTTGATCCACTTCCAACCAAGTGTCCATAGCCTCGGTGGAGGTTACAAGAATCACCTTTGCTTAGAAAGATCTTGAATTTTGCAATAAGACTCTTATTTTTTTTGACTCTCTAGCAAAGGTTATGAACTAGGTTAGCCAAGTTTTGGTATTTTTTCAAGTGTTTTATCTTTAGAAAATCATCCTTGGTTACAAACTTTATCCTAGGCAATAATGTTTGTTAAGTGCAAACATGACTATGTTTCAATAATCCAAGATTTCATCCAATATGTGAAATCCTTACTAAAATAAATTTTAGATCAGAACAAGGATTAAAATATCAAGGAAAAATTAACCTATCCATTAGTCTTTTTTATTTTTTCCCAACTATAAACATAACACTCACATCTCAACAATCTATGATTAACCCATGTTGAGGAGACATAATTGTATTTCTATTAAATGATTTTTTTGATCAATTAGGTGAATTTTGAGCTGAGGGAT
Source organism: Torreya grandis (assembly GCA_037957365.1). Lineage (NCBI taxonomy): Eukaryota > Viridiplantae > Streptophyta > Pinopsida > Cupressales > Taxaceae > Torreya > Torreya grandis. Next base: position 982,815 of record JARHVA010005036.1, on the reverse strand, counting down.
GTCCAAAAGTACTTATTTAGAAGTAAGGAACAAATCAAATAAATAAAACACACCAAACACAAATAAAAATAAATAACAAGCAAACAAATATTTACAAGCACTAATTACAAACAAGGGACAGGAAAAGAAACTAATCTAAAACTTACCCAAACTAACTCCAAAAAGAGATTACCTCTAGGATCAAATGTAAATCTATTTATCCTACTATATAACCTTGAATCATGATTACTTCCATTCAATTTCCTCTTCTTATGTATAGGATCACTTGTATGCTTGTGTCTTCTATATGATGTAGTTTGGTTTCCCACCTCCATTCTCAAGCACATGGATGATATGGATTCAAGATCTAATCATATTCTTCCCAAATTCTTATTTCTTACATCAAGAATGCTATCTCTACTTCATTCAAATATTGATCATGATTTTTATCATTCACCTTCCATGGTTGGATTGTGAACTCAGTTGGTATGCTTGGATTGATGTCTTCATTAGGCTCCAACTCATCTTGAAAGGCCTCTTCATTATAATCAACTAAAAAGACATGAGATTCATATGTAACCTTACCATTTTAATCAGGTTGATCACCTAATTCCAACCTTTTTAAAGTGTCATGTGTAAATTCTTGATCTAATACACTTGTTTCATCTTCATCTTCTATGTAGAATGGCATCTCTTCTATCCAATCGAGTCCCACCTCATCTTGATTTGGGATCTCTATAATGGCATTTTTGACTTGGAATACCTCAATTTATTTCAAAAAATCCTAGCATAAATGTTACCAGTGATCACCTTCTTTAGGATTACTCTCTATTTCAATAATGACCTCATATGAATTATCCTCACAACTATCTTCTGAAGAGTGGTTAGCTTATATCTGTTCTTGTTCATGGGGTTGCTCATATTGAATGGCTATTACTTCTTATAGAGAATCTTCAAGTTCATTTTCTTCTTCAAATGGAAAATCAAAATCCTATACCATGAAGTATTTATATGTCCTTGCAAATCCAGTTGTCCCTACCACATTTTCTTGATTAAACATAAGTTCAGATGTATCCTTTTCATTTTGATATACTTCAAAGGCATTACAATTATTAAATAAACCTATATCACAAATATTCATTTTATGTATGTTCTTATGTTCTTGTTCATGGGGTTTCTCATCTTGAATGGCTATTACTTCTTCTAGAGAATCTTCAAGTTCATTTTCTTCTTCAAATGCAAAATCAAAATCCTATACCATGAAGTATTTAGATGTCCTTGCAAATCCAGATGTCCCTACCACATTTTCTTGATTAAACATAAGTTCAGATGTATCCTTTTCATTTTGATATACTTCAAAGGAATTACAATTATTAAATAAACCTATATCACAAATATTCATTTCATGTATGTTCTTATATGACCTATTATTGTTGTTATGATTAAACCTATTTGTAGACCTATTGAACCTTTGATAAGCACAATTTATGTTGAAGTTTTCCCTAGTATTTCCCACTTGATTTTAGAATTGAATAAAATTAGTGATCATATTTTGAACCATCTTAAGTATGGATTCATTCTCATTCTTTAATTCTTCTGAGTTATGAACTTGATTGTTATTACTAGTGGGCACTAAATCTCTCTATTCTTATGGATGAAATCTATTTTTAGCATTATTAAAGAACCCTAAATTTTAGCCAAGATGGGCATGGATTAAGTTAATTGGTTCAAGATTGGTATCTGATTTAAGGCAGACCCACTCTTATTGTCACTAGGAATGACATTTAGTGTAGGCAAATTAGGATTAATATTTGGGATAGCATATGCAAGCTAACCTTGAGGTTGCATTTGATCATTGATTATTAAAGCTTTAGCATAGGACAAGTCTAAGGTGTTTATGGCTCCAACAGATATTTTAAGAAACATAGAAGTGATGGGATCCAAAGCATCTTTATAAATCTCTAAGGCTAAAACATCATTAGGTTTATAATGAGTTATTCTACTAAACAAATTCTAGAATCTAGCATTAAATTCTCTAATGGTCTCATTGGGATCTCTTTTAATTGTGGTGAACTATTGGTACAAGACACAAGGACTACTGATTTTGCCAAATTGATCAATGAAGTAATCATTAAATTTATTCCAACTGACAATGTAGTTCTTAGGTAGGTTAAGGAACCATTCATATGCAACATCTTTGAAAGTAAATGGAAAGAACCTACATGCTACATCTTCATGAACTACATTCATAAGTCTCAAAGAAACCTTAAAACTTTTAACATGTTCTTCACTTGTGACAACATTATTAGGACTAAAAGTAGGCAAATACCTTTTAGGATTTCTTAGTAAGTCATGTACCTAGCCAAGTACATTAATAGAAGATCCAACTAACCAACATTGATGAAGATCTTACTTGTGGCAGTTCCATCTTGTAAAATCTTCAACCTATTTAAAATATGAAGTATTAACCTTATCTTTGCAAAGATCGATGATTAGATTCATATGTTAAGTCAATTTATCACAAATACATGTAAATCATAATTATCTTTAACTAAATAATATCAAAGATATTTCTAAACTAATGAATGAGAGGTATCTTTACACTTATAAGTTCAAATAAACATAAACATGTAAATATTCAATCAATCTTTGAGTAAAATTAATATCACTAACCTTAAACATGGTAGATTTACAAATTTTAAACTACCTTTACAACACTTACCCATGAATCTTAAAAGAATATAGATCTTTGGATAAAATAAGCCTAAAGATTGGTCTAAAACCATGAATATCAATTATCTTTACACAATTGAGCTAAGAATAACATAAATATGAAAATAATCAATTGATCTTTGAATAAAATTTACTAAAATTAGAAAAGATATTTCAAATTTATAAAGATTTAGCTTAAGCCCTCCTTCTAGCACCAATTTTCCCCCTGTTGATGCACCTAAATATATTAGTAGGTTCATATAGTGTTTAATAAACACTTCTCATTTCTAGATTTAAAGAATCCATTACATGATTTGTTGGTTATGATCTTCCTAAGATATATGGTGGAGTATTGGTCAAGCTAAATGATTGCTTCACAAAATAAACATGTAAATGGTTGTTGGGAGAAACTGTGGTCCTAAATCTTTGTGAACATGAAAGTGATCTGATTTTAGTCTAATTAATGATGTCCAAATCCTAAAGTCTACACCCTAAGCTAACATGGATATATACAATGACAAGCTAAACTAAAGTGATTTGATAAAAAGGAGCAAAAGGGATGGTAGGGTAGAAAGGTTTTTTTGATCTTCAACCCAAACATTATGATAAAGTTTAGATTTTATCTAAACATGTGTTTAACCAATATATAGCATTAAATTGCATAAGCACAAATCCTACTACATACCAAGTGAGGTTCTAAGGAAAAGTGAGAAAACACAAATGAGAAACTAGATTTAATTTGAAGATTTACTTCTATAAACAAATAGCATTGACACATCTGTAAACAAAGCAAAAGAAATGAACTAATCTATAATCCTTCAATCAACCTAGTATAAACATAAGTTAACAACTCTTCATTCATATTCTCACATCTATAATTCATGAAAACAATTCAAATATGAACATTAAACTAGAAAACTAAGGAATTAGCCATGATAGAAAACACACATATATATTGGACAATCCTTGAAAAATTCTTTGCTTGTATTCATTACTCCAAGTTTAAAAATAAATTTTGGATCTAATAATTCCCCCCTTTTACAATGATAAAACCTTCTTGTATAGGTTGTGAGAGCAACCTATGAGATATTTTAAGTCAGTCATTTTCAAATGAAACTCAGACATATGTCAAAGACAAGAATCCCTTTACAATGACAATAAAATGAAGGACCTTATTTAACTGTGACTCACCTATAGGCCATGTGATTTATAAGTTTCACATGCCTTTACAAAAAAATATTTCTTTTCAAAATATTAAACAAGCGTAGTTTCCAAAGGAATATTCCTTATCTAACTTAACTTTGAGACCCTAAGGCTAATGTAGTTCCCCGTGGCTGCTAAGTCTCGCTCATTTATTTAAAAAAATGACCTTTTAATGCTTTTAGACATGTGTCATTATTTTATGAAATCTTGAACTTGGATTAAATATGCACCATCAATCTATTTCTATGTGATTGAATGTGAGCATTCCACTTGGTAGCTCAGTGGGATATCTAATCTCTTTTCATCACTTAAGCACCATCTTACCACATAGAAGCTTCTCACATAATCTAATATCTATTGAAAAAGTCTAGATTCATTTGTGCCATCAATCTCTAGATGCATGATTGATGATGAGTTATCAATATCTTCCTTTATATAATAGATTGAGTATGGGCCATCGATCTTCCAAATCGTTAGCTGAGATCATGACAATTTTCACTCTTGTATTTGTTCTCAATAGCTTTGACATGTTGACTAATGCTCTTTATTAGATCTTTGGTCTACCCACTAAGATGGTGATACTTTTTATTTTTGGTTTCACTTCATTCTTTAGGATAAAGTCTTGATATAATAAATTACTCTTGGAATGATTAAACATGGGTGTGCCACTTGGAAATATTTTGGGATCTCATTCTATTGAATTATGTTTGCCATTAGATCTTTGGATTTCCCTCTAGGATGGTAACATATGTCACCCTCATACTGATCTTAGAACCCTTTGACATTTCAAACCCTCTCTCTCTATTGGATCTTGGTGCTTGAGTTGACACACATCATTGATCTAACACTTGACTTATTGACTTAGACTCCTTTCCCATGGGTCATTAATCTATTTTAAAGCCCCCATGATCTCACCATGTATCACCTTTGAGTTTTTCCATTTCCATGGGCATAAAATAAAAGACATAAGTGTTCAGAGACTATAAATAACTTAGGCTAAATTTTTTAGCCTAATGTTTTAGTTGTATTAACAAATACAATTTAAAACTTAGGATAAAACTTTAGATTAAGATTTTAAAATATATTAAAATAGCCCTCATGTTTAATTGATCTCGTGAACCCTAAGACATAAAGGACTTAGGATAAATATTTTAGACTAACATTAGAGTTGTATTAATAAATATGACTAGGACCTAGGCTAAAGTTTAAATAAAGTCTATAACAAAGTGCTTCCCACAAAAATTCAAATATCTCATAAAATTAAATATTATTTTAAAAGACCCAAGATAAAAACATTTTAGACTAAAGTTTTTACATGATTTAGACATAGATTTAATTATATAATTAAGGTCCAAAAATATTAATCAAAGGGTCAATTAATCATTAAATTATACAACCCTACATAATTTTTATCCAAAAGGGACTCCATTAAACCTACAACATGGGAAAATAAAAGTCAACATTAGCAATATTAGATGAAATCAAAAAAATATTATATACTAACAGACTATGTATACTACATCAACATAAGATATTTAATACTAATTCTTGATTAAGTTGAATGTTCAATTATATCACAAATTAGCAAAATTTGAAACAAGAGTCCCCATTTTTAGAAATGGGGAGTATGTTAGCCTCAATAATGTCCTATTTGAATATGTGGGAACTCTTGATTTGTTGTATAATCCATTGTGTACCTTCTTCATAAAAACCCTATCTTAATGACAAAAGAGGATGAATGCAATCATGTGGTAAAAATGGGTTAGCATTTTAACTTGTGCTTCACCTAAATAACCCCTAATTTAAGCATTACCCACATACTAATACTATGAAGAGGAATTAAACTTCATATAGGTTTCCCATGCTACAGTGGTGTGTGTGAAAGACTAGTGAAAAATACTAAATGTTGATGCAATCCTGGTGTGATTATATGCTTCAAAAATGGCATGTGACCTTAGAAGTGTATTCATACTTAGCTCAAGGATACTAGGTCTATGTAGACTCTGAATTGGGAAAAATAGATATTTTACTCTCAATGTTAGATATTATAATGTTTTTCAATCATATGAGCCTCTAGTGAATAATGGATTTAAAATATGTTTTTATAATGATCATTTTATAATTCCTTTGGATGGGGATTTAAAAACATGTGGGATGACCCATTTGGTGAATTATTTGAGAAAATAGTCATTATTTGGTGGAAAAATGTGGCTAGTAGAATTAGATAGTACCAACAAGTAGGATAGTCTAAAATGATTATCCTTGTCTAAATAGCATAGGTAGCTAAATTAGAAGTGTGGATCAGTTGAAAGCCATTTTAGGTTATTTAAGATGTTGGATAGGGATATTTATAATCACGATTTGCTTAAGAGGTAAATTTCATTCATATAAAAAGTGAAGGAAGGGTATTCAAGGACCACAAAATTAGGCATGAGCTAAGTGTGTATAAGGAGTGGTCACAAGTTCAAAGTTTTAGAAATAAATGTTAAGTTATGTGTCTAAATTTTTTATTTTTAATTCTATTAATGCAACAAATTGAAAGTAATAGAGTAAAAGGAAAAGGGTTATACTTGAAATTACCTACAAAGAACAATCTTGAATGTAGGCCACATGCTAAACTTTGTTTCATCCAAACATGGAATGAAACATGTATAAATTAGTCCTCACTTAATATAAAAAATGTAAAATTAATGATAAGAAACTTATCTATTAAATAACAAAAAATAAATAAACCTAATTTAGTACATGAATCATTGTGTTTTCTAGTGCAAAAATAGTGACTATAAAGGGTATGAACCCTTGGATATTTTCTTCTTCGTTGAAACACATGTATTGGACTATGCATGCCCTAATCCTTATTAATATAAGAGTGTGATTTACAACCAAAGTGTGATCAAATCCATAATTTCATATCCAAATTAGTATAGGAATTTGGTATTAATTTTAATAGATCATTTTCATGCAAAACTAGTGCAAAAAGGTGAATCAACCACTACAAAGAGAATAATATTCATTTCTAGTGTAAAAATCACACAAAATTGGTGCAAAACTAGTTGAAAAATAAAATAATCTAAGTTTGGTGTATACAACATAGATAATGACATGAATTGACATTCTTTTTTATGAAATTGGTGTAAAATTGAGAAATAAGGTGGTCATGCTCCACATACATGCCCCCAATCTGATATATGGGTGTATATGGATTCTAAAATTGAGTAATACCATGTGATTTACTTGGAAAAATACTTGTGCAAACTATAGAACACATGCTGTGCATGATGCCCCCATTTTGAGCAAACTCTGAGTATTTATCTAAAATTATTCTATATACTTATTACACAATATTATCTAATTGTCTAGATTCTAAGATTTTTTTAGCCTATCAAGATGACATTGTTTTAGACACTATCAGTATGTGTCTTTATCCAAATGGATCTTTTTTGTCTAAAAATTATTTCTAGGTGATTTTTGTGTATTTATTATGATCAACTGAGTATCATTTTCAATTTTATGTTTGTGTAAAGTGTTGTTAGAGCTCAGTCTCTAAGATAATCCATTGTGTAATCCCCCTCTTTTGAGGTGATTTGTGAAGACTATGTAATAATTTAACTCAAAATGATAAATTTAAGTAAATGATGTTATATAAAAATTTGAAATTTGAAGTGGTAATGATGACATTGGAGATCATAACATAATCATAAGTAATTGATAAATATAATAATATAATATGCATGTAGAACCAATCATACATAAAGTACTTTATAGATAGATAATATCAATAAGAAACACAATGATAAATGATCATATATTGAGCATGTGAACTGAATAAAACAACTTGGGGAGGATGCATGGTATCCATCATGTCATTGAAAACAATGAATATGCATGATATCTATCATTGCATCGAAGATTAAGTAAGCAAACAAGTGTCATGTTCATGAGACACACACACACACAAAGTACACAATAAGGCCAAGGGACCACATATATGAGACATGTTCAAATGCCACTCAAACATATAGAAACACATAATAAAGGCTTAAAGCCACAAACAAGGATATGTTCAAATGTTCATTTTCGAAACAAGATGATTGCACACAAAGCATGAAGCAAATAAGAAAACATGAAAATCATGTATGAATAAGTAAAGTTAATCCACATTATCAACTTGTAACACTAGTTCAGTAACTCAAGTACCCAATAATCTATCAATGTGAAAGTAAGTGAGAAAATAATTATCTAATATAATTTACTAAAGTATGAATAATAGGGATAGTCATAGAATGATTAAACATATGTAAGAGGATTCCCCTAGTGATCTTATTGTGATATAGACAATATTTAGAGATCCTATGACTAGTTTAAATCTATAAACTTAGAGTTTGTGCTCATTGAGACAAGTCCATTGGAATCGGACAAGAGTGTAGTACACTATTATCTGGGTTAGAGTAGTTTTAACTAGGTAAACATTTTGGGCCTAAGATAGTATCACCACCTGTAAATGCATTAGAAAATGATAACATGTGTGTTTTTAAATTATCTCAGATACACTTGTGAGTCATATTTGATATAAAAATATATATAGATAAATACTACATGTATTAAGCACAAATCAACTGATGTAAATGAAGTAAACATATCATATATAGGTATTGGTTTTTATACTTTCCTATAATATTCTTTTTTTTTTGTATTTTTGTATATATGAAACTGAAAAATAAACATACTAACCAATTACTCCTATAAGAGATAAACAATAAATAGGTCATGTATCTAACATAGGAATAATGACTTCACATAAATGAAAAGTATCATGACAATATTAAGGAATTGATCACAACTCAGAATCTAAGAACTAATCTAACTCTAAATCATGAGTACCAGTGTCATGATAATACTATGTAGTATATTATGTATGTTGTTTAGCATGATGAACTCTATGACTCTTTAGAACCTGTCATGGAGTGTAATAACTTTGTGTTGGTTTCATTTGTGTAACACTCTTAGTGATTTGAAATACCAATTTAGGAGTGTTGGAGTAGAGAGTGGCTCTTTAGAATTTTTGATAAATCTCTGATTAAGTGGCCTTCCAAGTATAGGTCTCCTTGGAGAATATATTACTTTCTTCTAAATGTTTTGAGTAAGTTAAACCTTATTAGATTGTTCTACTAAAATATGATACATAGGAAAAATAACCATTGGTTGTAAGGGGTATCCATATGGAATGTCATAAACTATAATAACCTCATTGGCTAAAATTTATTTCAAATATATATGTAATGTATAATGAACTATGCAAAGTTATTGAATCTAAGGACATCCCAATAACATAGAGAATTCTTTTACACTAGGTCCTATTGTAAACTTGGTGGCCACATGTACATTGAATCCTTTGATTACAATTTTTGTTGGAAGTGTATCCTATTATGTGTATCCAAGATGATAGATAATTATGAATATGCATTATCAACCATGACATTATACATAGGTTGATGATCAATGTAATCTTGATTGAATAAAGAGTGAAAATAAACATCATTTTCAATTATATCATGCTATGAAAATGTGATAAGTGGTATATATAGCACTAAAACATTATATTTACCATAGATTTCACTAAAACATTATATGTACCATAGATGGCACTAAAAAATTATATGTACCATAGATGACATTCAAAGGATGTTGTGCCTTGGTATGAGGATGATACTAATTTATTGGAGGATGCACATTATATATGTAATACACCTCTCATTTGTTTATTGTTTCTTGACCTATGTGCTTAGGGAAAGGATTACTGAACATATTCATTATTTTAATCTCACTTGGTTTAGGTTGTGTACTTTCATTAGGTGCATTCACATCAATGATGTTCTCATCTATCAAGTTTTGAATCTTATGTTGTAAACTAATGCATATGTTGTTATTATGCCTTAGCACTCTATTATAGCCATAAAAATATTTATAATCAAACCCTTTTTGAATTGGATTAGTCATATCAACCTATTTAATGGTAGGAACTAATATGACGTTACATCCTGATAAATTTTATAATACCTTGTAAGGAACTTTTGGTGAGTTTTTAAACTCTCTCCTTAGAGGAGATGATAATATAATATGTGGACTAGGTTTTGAAACTACAATGAATATTTCATTTTAATCTCTTATTCTTAGTTGGTCTCACCTTGTATGTTGCCTTAGTTGTATTATTAGCATGAGAAGTGGAAACTAGATAGGTTGTATATTAAATCTTGTTCATGCCAATAATTTGACCTCTCTTTCCTTAATTGTATGGCACAAAACTATGAATTATAGAAACTTATTAAACATAATAGATTCATGTAGATTTGGAATCAGACTCTACTTGAAAATGTCTTTCAATTATTTATTGGCCATAGGATTTGTCATCTTGAAGAGCATGGTCTTATACCTTAAGACATATTTTATGATAGGCTCATTATATTATTGTTTGAGTTGAGAAATCTGAACATATGAAATATTTTCACTAAGACTAAGACATGTACAAGGAAATAATCTTTCAAAGGATTGAATTCATGAACTAACTAATGTGTTAAATAATAAAACCATCTTACGCATATTCTTTCAATTTTTTAGGAAATAACCTGGTCAACAACCTATCATTGGACATGTAGTCCAAACATGTTGTGTGAAATACTCTCAAATGTTGTTTGAAGTCACATTTTCCAACACATAATGTAAGATTACATGCCAAAAAACTAGTTGGTAAGGGATATGCTACAATATGTTGAGCAAATGGAGTATGCAATAAAGTTTATGAATCAAGTACTTGATTTGGTTTTCTAACACCTTGTTCTAAATATAACACCTTAGTCTATAGATCTTGAACATCTTGTATAAGGGATTATATAGTAGGATTACAATGTGTGCTAACCAAATGTGGTATTATAAATGACTGAGTAAGAATAAGCACATTTATTTGTGGAAAGTCTTGAGTTTCACCCATAGTAGATGATAGTATAAAGGTTGTTTCAAATGAAGTAAAGAAAGGTAAGGAACCCATAGCAGTTAAAATTTCCTCAATTTTTCTCTAGATTTCATCTCTAATAATATGTATAAACACATATTGCATATCTTGAATTTTGGAGTGGAGTTTTTTTATTTGTCATCAAATTTATTATGGGTTTATTTTGTTATGGTGTTATGAACTAAAATATGTAAGTGCTCAACTTGAATATCAATGAGTTTAGTACTTCTTTAGAGATAAGTAGAAATAACTTTATGCTTTATTAGATTGTAATATATATGAAATTTAAACTTGGAATATTTTTTTTATTAAATAATTTACCGTATCTAAAAACCCTAAGACAACAATTGGGAATAAAAAGAAGGAAATAAATCCTAGCAACATGAATAGTTAGGGTTTTCAATATTTAATCAATAGATAGGTTCACCAATATCTTTCATTAAATTCAGAACTAATTGAATCTAAATCCTAACTATACAAATTGTTTCATAAAATGATAATTCTAAAAATATGCAATAAATTACACAAAATATTTTAGAACTTATTAAATTTATAAATATTATAAAAGAGGAAAGTACCATATAAATAAAACTTAGATGCAAATTAGATGTGTAATATTATAAGTAAAATTATAAAAATGACAATGTGATTATTTGATGATGTTATGAATTAGGAACATGGATTCGCTTGGATTTGGGATAAGGCCACTGAAATTGGATAGAGGTAGCCTACATTGGTGTCCTTAGGGAACACCAACATCCTATAATTGGTTACTCTTTGTGACTGATATGATAGGTTCACTTACACCTATATGTCTTGTTTGACTATGTGGGAACTCTTGATATGTTATGGAAGCCACTATGTACCTTATTCTTTAAACAAAACCTAGCTCAATGACACAAGAGGATGAATGCATTCATGGGGTAAAATGGGTTAGAGATTGAGGTTGTGTTTAACCTCAACACACCCTATTTTGAGTGCTTCTTACATATAAATACTCTGAAGAGGCATCAAATTCCAATTAGTTTTCCCATGCTATGGTGGTGTGTGTGAAAGACTAGTGAAAAATTACAAATTTTAGTGTAATCTTGGGGTGATTAGATGCTTCCATAGTGACCTATTATCTTGGAGGTGTATTTATACTTATCTCAAGGCTACTAAGGTGGTGTGGACTTTAAATTGGGAAAAATATGTGTTTTTATCTCAATGTGTAGTTAGATATCCTAGTGATTTTCAATCATATGATCCTCTAGTGAATAATGTCTTGAAAAAATGGATTTATATTGATGATTTTATAATTCCTTTATATGGGGCTTACGAAACATATAATATGAATCATTTAATGAATTTTAATTTAAGTAAATATATGTTATTTTATGGGAGGATGTAGATGATAGAATTAGAAAGTACCAGTGAGTAGGATAGTCTAAAAGGAGTGTCCTTATATGAAGACCAGATATAGCTAAACTAAAGTATGGATTAGTCTAAAAGTGAGTTTAGAATTTTTAGGATGTTTGATTGGGATATTTATAATCATAAATTATTTAAGAGGTAAGAAAGGGTGGTCAAAGACTACAAAATATGGTATGAGCTTAGTGTGTATAAAGAGTGTTTAAAAGTACATTATTTTATTAATAAATGTTAATTTATATGTCTACACATGCAACATGTTTAGACTATGCATCCAATGATAAGTGGTTGACCAAGTTGTTTCCTAGGAGTTAAGAAGAGTATGCTCTAAGATGGTTTTATGATTTGCCATATCATTTAGTTAAAGTAATCAATCATTTGGTAGATTTTTTCCTTTCACATTTATTAATTAACATAAGTGAATATATTTCATATGATCAGTGCTCAACTCAAAAAATATTCCAATGAGACTATCATAGATTATGTACTAATGTATAAGAGCATGTTATCTAAAATGATGAATCTTATGGCAAATAAGGAATTGCAAGACATATTCAAATTGAGTTTTATTACACCTTTATAATAATCTATTATGTTTAAGATGATTCTATAATTCATGGATTTATGTAAAATGGTTAAGTAAATAGGGGTTAAGTTGTTGGTAATGAATAATCTAAAATATGTAACCAACCTAGTTTTTACTTCTCATGCAAAGAATCTAAGTAAGCCACCATACAAGGTGAGTCCAAATGAAAATAAGGATGATCAAAATACAAGATTGAATATAGTTTTAGATCCTAATCCACATATCATTTTATCTACTCCTCCAAGGAGATAATTTTCCAACTTACCAGAAGATCCCTATAAGGTGTTACAAAATTTATTGGAATGTCACCTCATCCCATTAAAGCGGTTGATGTGAGTAAATTATTTCCAAAATGATTTGATCAAAACACATTTTGTGGTTTTCATAGAACACCAAGGCATACTACTAATATATGAATCATTTTAAGACATAAGATACATGATTTGATAGATGATAATATCATTGAGGTGGGTACATCTACCACCAATACAAAGGTACAACCAAGTAAGAGTAGAATAATTAATATATTTGGTGAACCTTTCCCTAAGAATATGGGTCAAGAGATAATATATAAAATAGAAGTGCATTACACTAAAAATACACATCTTCTATTAGTTTCTTATCATCCCCATACATAGGCACAACATCCTTTGAATGTCATTATTGGTATATATCATGTTTCAATGCCATCTAAACCACTTATCACATTCACAGAGTATTTGATAGTAAACAATGATTTTAATTTACACTATTTTTTTCACTTGAGTTTACATTGATCATCAACCTATACAGAGTGTCATGAGTGATAATGGTTCAAGTGTCAATATGTGAACTATCACACTTCTCTCTCATTTTAAATACATAGATAAAGATATACTTCCTACAATAACAATAATCAAAGGATTCAATAGTCATGTTTAGATTTATATTGGTAGATCACATTAACACTATAAGTTAGTCTAGTACATTTGACCACTAAGTTTATATTAGTACCAGTGTAGGATTATTTGATATGTTATTTGGATGTCCTTGGATTTATTATCTTCTTGAAGTACCTTCTACAATACATAGTTTTTTGAAATACATATTTATTAAAGAGGTTATCATAGTTCATGGTATTCCATATGAATACCCATTCCAACCAAAGGTTATTGTTCCTACATAGAAGATATTAGCTGATCAACCTAAAATGGTTCAAATTATTCAAAAAATTCAAAAACAAGTGTCCAAATTTCCAAGGATACCTATCCTTGAACTTCCACTTAATCAATGATTTGTCACATTTGATAGAGATCCACTCTCTACTACAACACATCTTGGATTGATATTTAAAAACATTAAAAGTTTTACATAAATAAAACCAACACAAATTTATTGTACTTCATGATGGGTTTTTAAGAGTCCTAAAGTTCACAATACTAAACAACATACACAATATATTATAGATTATCATCATGATAGTGGCACTTATGTTACATAGCCAAATCACTTTTTAGATTTTGAGTTGAGACCAACCAATTCACAATGGCATGATACTTCCATTCATGAAAGGTCATCCTTATTATGTTAGATATAGTATTTATTTATTTTGAGGCTCTTCTAGGATTCATTAATTATTATGAACTCCTTTTTTAGTTATATATTCAAAAATACAAAAACAATATAAAATTTCTAAAAACCACAACCTATGCATGATATGTGTAGTTTGTTTACATCAGTTGATTTTTTATTTCTTATAAGTAAAACTTATTTATATCTAATTTTATATCAATTATGATTCACAAGTATATATGAGTGAGTTTCTGGACATACAAGGTGTCAGTTTTAGATGTAGTTGTATTTGGTGATACTGTCTCAGACCAATAAAATTTACACTAATAAAATTGATCAATCTAGATAGTATTTCATTATGCTCTTGTTTGATTCCAATAGACTTATCCCATTGAACACATCATCTAGTATATCATATCCCAAATAGTCAAAAACCTTCTACAACTTATATATACCACAACAAGTTTATTGGGGGCATATTTTACCTAGGTTTTATCACTCTATAACTATCCCTTTTATTCTTACTATAAAACAGTACATTGAAAAAAATATTTACATATTTTTATCATTTAATTTCAAATTGATATTTTATGACATACATGAGGTTTTAAATATACTAATGTTACAAATTGCTTATGTAGATAAATTTTATTTATTCATGCATGGTTATCGTGTTTGCTTCTTTGTTTCATGTTTTGTGTGTATTTTTTCTCTGGATTGTGGATATTTGAATATGTCCTTATTTGATACTTTAATCCTTATAGTGTGTTTATATATGTGTGTGAGTGACATTCGAACATGTCCCATGTATGTAACCACTTTGCCTTATCCTATATTTTGTGTGTTTTTACATGTGCTCTTTGTGTATGTCTCATGGCCATGACTCTTGTTTACTATTTTTTTCCCAGTTTGTGATTCCATGATGGATATCATGCATATCCCTAATTTTTTTATGCCATGATAAATATAATCCATCTTCCTCAAGTAGTTATATATCAGTTTTAAGGACTCAATTTTGACCATTTATTCACTGTGTACCCAATTTCTAATATCTATCTAGACATGAAACTACATATGATTGGTTTTACATGTATCATACATTACTACTTTACTCAAATTATTGATAAGATGCCATGATTTCCAATTCAATCATTATTATTACTCTAGATTTCAATATTTCTTTAACATCATCTACTTAACATTTTATTTCGAGTTAAGTTATTGTGCAGTCTTCACAACTCACCACACCTCAAAATAGAGGGCATACATAGTGGGTTATCTTAAAGACTAAGATGAAATGGTTCACTACATAGACAAAAAAGGATAATATTTACTCACTTGATCACAATGCATACTCTATTTCTAAGCAAAAATCATACTCAAATAAACTTGTGTTATTTTGACAATAGTGCATGTTGTAGCTGTCCAGAACAACATGTTTACCTCCCAAAAGTAAAAACAGTTTTTTTTTTATTTATCAAAACTATAATTGGTCTAAAAAATAGTTTCCATTATTTCTCTAAAATAGTTTTTAAATTTATATAGGATTATCTCATATTTTACTTAGATTGAGATTATCATGCATGACATGTGTTCTATAATTTTACACATGTTTACTTATAAATTTAATTGATATTCCTCAATCATCAGAATTAATATACTCATATATCAGATTAGGGTCATGTGCATGGCACATGATCAATTTTTTACTTAGTTTTTGCATCAATTTCTATAGAAGGAATTGAAATTCATGCCATTCTCTATCTTATATATAGAAGACTCAAATCATACTATATTTGCACTAGTTTCACACCATATGAATATTATTCCATTTATAGTTGTTGATTCAACTTTTTGCACTAATTTTTCACTAGAATGATCTATTGGAATTAAAACATGGATTCTAGGCTATTGTGTCTACCTTGAATTATATGATGATGGAATAAAGTGCATCTTGAGTTATTAAGCACATTTTCCTACTAGTGAGGATTGGAGCATGCAAAATCCAATCCAAGTGTTTCAATGAAAATAAAATCTCCAAGGGTTCCACCCACTCCAAACATCAATTTTGCATAAAAAACACAATTGTTCACATACATGAAAATGTGTATTTGTTCCTTATTATTTGATCTATAATTTTCTTAACTTTACTTTTATATTTCTATCCCAAGCAAGGACTAAATTATACAAGTTTCATTATAGGTTTTTATGAAGCACAATTTAGTATGTGGTTTAAATCCAATCATAATCGACACAAGTTAGCTCAGGTATAAATCTCTTTATTTTACTCTAGTATTTTTCTTTGTTTCATTACTAAAATAAAATGGAGGCAGATTTAGTTACTAAAATTAACATTTAATTACAAAGCTATGCACTTGTCACCATTCCTTATAACACTTAACCTATGCTCAATTCCACCATTATAAAATATTATTTATCTAATTTTATGACCCTCTATCCTTAGTAAAATCTAATAATAAATATTCATATTATTCATTCTAAGTATCCTAGATGAACTATTGGACAAATTAAAATTCCTAGTTTAGTTGTCTTTACTCCTCAAATAAAGTCACTCCTTTAAGACAATCCTTATCATTAGTAGTTTTTGAATTCATCAATTTCATCATCTCACCAATCAATGACTAATTTCCAAAATTAAAATTCATCTAATGGATCATACCACATGTTTCACAAGCCCCATTCAAAAAAATTCTAAAAATACCACTATATAATCATATATTTTATTCATTTGTTGACTAGTTGGCAAGAAGATTCTATATTGTAAACACTAGAATTATTCTAACTGGACATTGAGAGGTAAACACATATTATTCCCAATCATATTTCCATACAACCCAAGTAGCCTTAAGCTAAGTTTGAATATACCAACAAGGTCACAATTCATTATTGAAGAACATAATTACACCAAGATTTCGCCAACATATAACATTAAACTAGTATTTCACGCACACCACTATACATGGGAGAAACCCAAGTAGCCTCAAGCTAAGTCTAAATATACCAACAAGGCCACAATTCATTATTTAAGAACATAATTACACCAAGATTTTTCCAACATATAACATTAAACTAGTATTTCACACACACCACTATAACATGGGAGAACTACAAGGATTTTGATCCCTCTTTAAAATATTGGTATGTGGGAAATGCTTAACATAGGGGGTGTTGATGTTAGGGTATGTGCATAGAGTTGGAGGATAATTCCATGGACATAACCCATAACACATACACGTTATGGCTCAGGATTTCCAAGCCATACAGTGTATGCATTATAACAATAATGCATACATGTTATGTAAACTTATAGAAACATGTATGCATTATATTAATGTGTACACATTCCTATAATTTTATAGAACATGTACACATTATTGAAAATATAAAATTAAAAAAACCTTCACCCTCCTCATTATTTCCATTCATGTTTTGGTGATTCTCATTCATGTTATGGAATAAAAGATCATGTTTTTCCCTCAAGCTCTCATTTTAGCCTGCAAGATTCACATTCTCCATTCACTAGATCAATGATGTTGTCATGAAGAAGAGGTATGTTTTTTGTAGATTAAATTATTATTTTTAATTATTTTTTAATTTTTGGTGAATATGAATTTTATCTAGTTTGTTTTTTCAATTTTTATCCAACAGGTCCACATGCTTCACCTAACCTTCTACCCAACCCTCCTGGCCCTCCAAACCCTCCACCTAACCCTCATGTAGTTCCCCTAGATCCCCCAAGTAGCTATGAGGATATAGTTTCTCACATAATGGAGAACAAAATTGAAATTGACCAAAGAATGAGGGAGACCACTTCCATAAACACCCATCACACCTATTTGGCCAATAACCTAGAGTTAGTATTAAGTCAAGTCGACTCGATAACAAGTCAAATTGATAGATGGAATTCATATAGAGATAGTTGTAGGGATTACTATGATAAAAAATTATCAACATCTAAGGTGAAGAATAAAAATATAATAAGAGATAAAATTTGTGCCTTATTTATGGACTCAACCACCAATGCCCCATTTTCCATCATGACCAAATGTTTCCCAATCCACCGATGCCAACACGATTTGATTAGGGCCAATTTTTGGGAGTGATGGTGGATGGTGTTTGACTATCACCCTTGTAATAACCATGAGATCCCTTTGTAATTTTTGAGGAAACTCTATTGTAAGTTTGTCCTCAATCAAATTCTAAACTAATTTGACTATGGTGAGTTTTAGGGTTGAGGGAAAGGCTCCGGTAGGATTGACCAACTACAAGGATCCCTACCCAAAAGCCACTTCATCTGGAGATTCGTTATATGGTGATAGAGGTTGTGGATATAGACACTTTGCATACACTTAGTGCACTTACTGATACACTCATTCATCATATGAGTAGACTTTCAAAGATAGATGCTTGAGATACTCTAACTAGTGGCCATACCTGACCCCACCCATGAAGATGTTGTGGTGTTATATTCAATAGACCTTTAGATGATGGTGGTGGCACTTCAGGGGGCTTAGAGGATATGGTCTTGACTGATGAGTTGTTGTCACACATATTTGGTTTAGATACGTTGGGAGTCTCTACACACATGCATGTATCTTTATATAAATTTAATATTAAATTTTTAAGTTATATTTGCAAATTAAAAGGGTAAGAACTAATTTACATGTTTAAAATTAAGTAATATATATGTATTTTTTTGTGATCTAAGAGGAGACGTTACCTTCAACATCACAACTAGGTAGTGGGCCAACCCAGGTTACTACATCTATCTATGTCAATACAAAACCATAGGCATTTATAGAGGTAAAATTTTAAGTAAATCTTATATACTCTAGATGTACATTCACATACCTTAATTACATCCTTGGTATATTTTGGGTAAGAAAATATAAAATACCTAATATAATTTTGTTGGACTTTTTATTTTTTGATGTATTAACATGGATTGGCATAACTTGTTAGAAACTCATCCTCCATCTTAACTATATTTTTAATAACCAAAATAGTGAGTTGAACATTTGCTTGATATCCCATTATATGTAGTTTCCATAATACATATATATAGAATTAATTTGATAAAAGTTGTTTGGTATAATATATTTCTATCAATTTCCCAATCAAGCATAACATGTCTTCATCAATATGCACACCACTCCTTTCTTTTAAATACTAGGCTCATAGCAAGGAACTTGATTCCTTGTTATCATAACACATATAGAAGTTCAATCTATATGATTGATATTCAAAATGGTCATATCTAGAAATTTAATTCCCATTTTGATTCCATCTGAGCATAATAATTTCATCTCTATCTATAGAGTTATAAATTTAGATGGCATAGCCTCTTGACCCCATTGTACCTAGTCAATTCCATTGGTTTATTTGGATAGTCTCCATTATATCCCATTTTTTTATTAGGAGAGCATCTACTATAAACTATAATCTATATTTATATGGCATAGGCCTTGTGGCCATAGACAAATAAGGGACCTCAACCCCATATATATAGATGGGGTTGAGTAGTTTGTTACCACCACCTACTTATGGGTCCCAAAGACATACTATATCTAGTTGGGGGATAGGTCCTATCTATATCCATTCATGCAAAGCTATAATCATCTTCTATACCAAACTCTTCATGTATCCTTTCCTTTCAAGGTTCTCCTTCATCCATTCATAACTCATTCCCTTAGTCCTTTAGGAAATCAAATAATAATGATAATATTAGTAAAATCAGTCCTTCTATCTTCTTATCACACTCTCTTTACATCCTTGGTCATGTCACTAACTCAAATTATCTATCTACTTACCCCTCACATACACCTTTCTAGCTTTACCTTATACTAGCCTTGTTTTTGGGTAAAGCTCCTTATTGGGAGCATCTGATAGATCTTCACTAGAAAATAATTACATATTTAAGGACCCATTTTTTCCATACAACTCCCAAATTAACCCTCTAACACAACTCTCAAGTAAAATTGTACTTCTTTCTTTAGTCCTCTCACCAATTAACCCTCCATTTGAGCAAACCTCCTTAGTATGAAACATTTGAAAACTTTATATATAATATATTAACCTTTATATATACCCATTTTCTTCTTTTAGTTGAATGAATCATTTTTTAACCCCCTTATTTAGACAAATCATCCTTTTTCTATATCACCCCTTCTCCCTTAACCCTTCTCTAGGCCTAACACTAGATCACAACCTCATTTACGTAATTTTCCATACTTGAAAAGCCTAAAACCACATACATTAGTGATAATACATCTAATAATTTAATATTACAATTTTTTATAAATTTTCAATAGTCAAATCTCATTTTATACACTAAACCCTAGAATCAGGGTTTATAGGCCATTACCAAGGCCAAGAGCACACTAAAGGGGATAAATTTTGTATTAGTGGATTTCAAAACCCCAAACCTTTTTAATTGGGTTTTTATTGACCCTTTAAAACTTTTTCATTCAGACAACAAGTTCTAAAATCCCACAATCAATTGCAAAATCAAAACTCTCAGTTTACAACCCTACCTATATACATAGGAAAATAGGGTACAAGATTAATTTGCCTTTCCTTAAACTCCCAATATATTCAAAACATAATATTGGATTATATAAAATTTTATTGACTTTATTATACCCATTACAATCTCAATGTAATCTCAAACTAGTTTCAACATAATATAACTCAGTGCTTTGACTGTATGTTGCCCTTTAGCAAATAGGGTACTCAGGGATTGTTTCCTCTTTCAATGTCAAATCACTATAAATATATATAAATATTATCTCCCCATTTCTATGATAATTCAAAATCCTTCTTTAAACTCTTTAGAATCCATAAAAAGTTACAAAACTAAACACAAGGCACATAATTTCTTAGTTTATAAACTATATGTTTTCCAAGAACAAGGACTATGGACAAATAAGATTTACTACTTCTTGACAAATTATATTCCTAAAAAGATTATTCTCAACACTCTTATGTGTTCCTTATTTAAACTTCCATATAACTTTATACCAAAATAATCAAATGTTCATACTATAGTTGAATCTTGGACTGTATGCAAGACTAAGTTTGTTAGCAACTTGTTTAATCAATGAATAGCCCAAGTTATTAATTATTAAGTTGTTTGTTTAGCTTATGACTAGGGTGAACACTCCTCCGTCATTGTGAGTTGAGATAGACTTGGGCATTATCACTAAAATTTCATCTACAAAGGTAATCATCAAGGTATGTATATTCACTTGTAATTTTGAATTGTAATTTAGTACTTTTGTTTTAATAATTTTACTATATACTTTGGCAAATATAACTTATATACATGAATGTATTATGTATGTAAGGTTTTCATATGAAATTTTATAGTCCAATTCAGATGAATACTACAATAGTTGCTCATGTCTCTTCATCATTTGACATGTTTGTCTATGTAGTTGAACCTGACACTAACCCAGTCGAGTGTCAATGACAAATTGAGAAGGACCATGAGATTATGATAAGTGCATGTTTAAATGATTTTATTTATTTTTTTAGTTGAAAACATGAGTTTTTTAACTTGGTTTCATGTATAATTTTTAATTTTATAATAATTTTTGTACTTGAATAGGTTCAACTGTAAGTGAGTTATGAGTGTAGTACCCATAGTCAAACTTGGAGCAATCCAAGGCATTTGGGATATCTCCATCTACAAGCAGGGCATCCTAAGGAGAGTCTTATTCAAAGAAGGCAAAGAGAGGGAGACTATTTTATGATTAAGATGTTGTAGATGATGTACTTTTTTTTATGCCTATATGGCAATATATGCATTTTTGGCATTATACATGTGTATATGATGTATTCACCTAACATTAGATACTATGTTGTTAGACATGATGTAATTTCTTGTATACCTATATGGAAATGCATTTATTATTGATATTGTATGCCTATATATGGCAATAAGGCATGGAATTCTTATTTTATACATGAATATTTAAGAAAACCAATGAAGTAAATCTTGTTTGAATCACTTGTGTTTAGAGTATTATAAATGATTGGTTTTGAAGTATTCTTAAGGATTAAAAATGTTATGAGATTGAGAATAATTTTCTAGGATAATGTTCCAAATCAGACCCTTATAAAAAATTAAGAATATCATTGATTGCATTTGAATTGTGTTTGTATGTTGATGCAGAGGTATGGAGGAGAAGTCTACAAAAACATCATTAGTTGGTTCTAAACCCAAATGATGGCATTCACTTGCTATGGTTTGATTTGAATCTTCTTTCACAAGCTAGCTCTTGTTTTGACTCTTTAGACTTAATTTAGCTTCTTTCACCTAGTACTCATTCCTTGTACTCTTAGTAGCACCTCCTTGATGGCATTGACCTCTATCCATACATGCTTTACCTCATTCCATTCATGTCTCATTCACAAATTTCCTCTCAATCTCATTCTAGTTTCTTCCTAAGTACCTTATTTGGGTCTTAAGGACCAAATATTGGTCTATGTTTCAAGATCTCAACCTATTGTCACATATTGTCTTAGATGATCATAACGTACCTAGTATAACCCCCTTCAAGTACTCAAACAATAGCATACTCTCATTCCACACCTTATGGACACAATGCTCTTTCAAGGCTTGTAGCCTATTTTTAACTATATTTTGCCTTGTGCAAAAACATTATGATTTTTAAAGAGACTATAAGGGAATTTATAGGTACACTCTATTCTTTTTCATGTCTATTTCAAATTTCATAGCCCAACTCCACCTCTAACTATCACTTTCTTCATTATCCTCCCCTCATTTAGGCCTAATTAGCCCTATTCCAAACTCTCAGTCCTATAATCCATACACATCCATACAATCTCATGTTAAAACTTTTTTATTCACCTTTTACATTTATAGGGGAGCAATATTACAAAGTTTCATTAAATTCCCATGGTTAAATCTCTTGAAAATGCCTAAAGCTTGATAATCTAGGGTTTCCCATGCCCTGTACATACTCTCCAAAAAAAAAATTGTCCTTCCCATTGATATTATTATTTTTTAAACATACTCATTACATCTAAAACATCTCATAACACCTTTACAATGATCAAAAACCAACTTTGCCTTTATGCCTTTGAGACTGCCTGTGGGGATTTGAGATAGCCTGTGTGGATTGCATGAAGTTTGGAGTATAAACACCACCTTTAATAGGTTCAAAACTATATTATAATACTCATCAAATACTTATCTAGTCTTTTAACCCTCAAACACATCTTAAAACTCCAAAAATTATGCCTACATGAATAGTGAACATTATGACACATGAAGGGGACTATGATAAAAAAATGAGCACTTAAATTTGTTATTTGACCTTAAAAATAGTATATATGGGTGTATTAGGTCATTAATACCAATCATACCAATTTTAAATTCATTTTTTAATGTACTTTGTCTTGTAGACCCTTTTTACCATAATTTACCTTGAGCTACCTACATGCTTCCTTCATGCCAAAACTTGTCTTTCTTAAAAATTTTACATGAAAAACCTAAATTTGATCACTTATATATGATAATATAGGATTTAAAAATCATATTATATGTTTTAAATATCTCTCTAAGGCCTAAACTACTTCTTGGCATCTAGAACTGATAAAACTTCTATAAATCTCCAATGATTGCCTTCTTGACTACAAGAGGACTATGTTAAAATAGTAAGAAATTTCACTCTTTATGGGAGATTTATGATGGAATTCATGTTTTTTAGGTCATGGATACCATTATTACCAAATTTTATGCTTTGAATCAACTTGTAGATGCCCCAAACTAACCAATTTCTACAAGGTAGGCTCCAATGTTGATAGTGATTTGATATAGGGTTGACTATACTAAAATAGTGAATAGCTTTCATTGTCAAAAATACAAAAAAATATATTTAATGGGTGTATTAGTGAATAATTATCCTCTCCACCAAATTTTGTGAATAGATCTAGCATATTTTGGCCTATAGGCCAAATTTGGTAAAAGTTAGTGACACATGTCTTCTTGGTTAAATTTCACAAATGAGTCATCATCCTCTTTTGCCTTAGTTTGTGATGAATATAATTGAGGATAAGTCTAAAAATCATCATTCTAATTGGTTTCAATGTACTTGATGACTTGATGCCTATTTATATACACTCAGAGTCAAATACAAGAGATTCCAACCTCTTATTGTATCTTCAAACATGCCAACCAACCTTCATTGAAGGCCTCAAGTATTTTGTGTACCTATTTCCCAATTTTTCCCAAGTAGGAATATAATTCCTGTATTCCTAATTCATTTTATTAAAGATTATTTTTCCCCTGTGATCCTATTGCTCACTCTTGACCCCACTCTCACACATATAATACTTATTTCAATATTAAACAATAGTTCTCACAAGCTTAGACATCCACTCTTCCAAATTATCCACTTATTTCCCCTTTTTGGCTTTAAATAATAGGCTTAGTAACTACACTCTATTATAAATTTGTCCCACTAGGGTTTTAGGCTTCTTTGGGACTGACATTTGGCCATATCTCTTCCCATAGACTTACCCCAACCTCCAAACCACCTTCAACACTTGAAGTAGGGAAGCCATACATTTAGTTATAATAATTTTCATTGCATTATGTTAAATTTATATGTTGTGTGTAAAATGGTTTTGTGTGTACAAGTTTGGTGGATTTTCATAATTGATCCATCTTTCTACTCCTTGACCTAATTTGGTCGATTAAGGGTATGACAACTTGATTTTAGGTCTAACTCTGAGAACTCAATTTTTTGTGCTTATTGATTGAAAATTGGAACTACCAAAACATCTTAAGGGGAAAATAACATTTATTACTAGGTTCTTTACCTACCATCTAGCTCAGACAACAAACCCACTACCCATTCTGGGCTCAAGAATGCCCTTCCCAATACAAGAAAGATGTTGATTTTTAGCCTAACTTTAAGCATGCATAAAACCATTATTATAAGTTATATGGAGGAACCATGAGATCCCTCATGTTCATTTTAAATTCCTCTAATTTCACCTTAAACCTATATTGAATCACCTTTAAGAGCAATCTGTGGTAGAAATTAAAGTAAAGGGTCCTAAAATGCTACTTTTTGGCAGTGAAGAGACAATTTTTGGACCTCTAACTAGTAACTTTACCTTCAAGACTGATAGGTGAAAATCCAAAATTTTGAATGCATCTATATAGGTAAATTACAGGTGTTCCAACAATCGTGACACCCACTTCCTCCTGCAAGTGCCTTTCGACTACTATTTTGGAGCATGGAAACACTGACAATAAATGTTGTCAAAGTTGAAGCTACAATCCAAGAACTCAATTTCTGGTGATTTTTGGCTAAAAAATGCCATTGCCAACATGTCTAGAGGGGTGAATAACATCTAGGACTAGGTTCTTGTCCTCCCATTTGGGTCAGACGACAAACCCACCACCCATTTTCAGCTCAAGAACACCCTTCCCAATATAAGAAAGATGTTGATTTTTAGAATAGCTTCAGGCATGCATAAAACAAAAATTTAAGTTATATGAAGGAACCATAAGATTCCTCATCTGCATGTAAAATTCCTCTAATTACACCCTGAATCTAGTCTGAATCATCTCTAAGAGTAATCCATGGTAGAAGTTGCAGTAAAGGGTCTTAAAATACAAATTTTTAGCAGTGAAGAAACAAATTCTTGACCTTCAACTAGTAAATTTGCCTCTAGGACCAGCAGGTGCAAATCCATCACTTTTAATGCATCTATATATGCAAATTACACATGTTCCAATAATTGACACCTAATTCCACTTGCAAGTACTTTTTCACTACTATTTTAGAGCACAAAAACATTGACAACAAATGTGTTTGAAGGCTATAAGGAAAAATAAACTTGTCATGAGAAATTATTCAAGAGTGCAAAAATGCTAGGTACTTTTATTAATCTTCTCTTATATTCAAGAATATGAAATTATTTACTAACGGTGCC
This sequence comes from Torreya grandis, assembly GCA_037957365.1. NCBI lineage: Eukaryota > Viridiplantae > Streptophyta > Pinopsida > Cupressales > Taxaceae > Torreya > Torreya grandis. Next base: position 956,371 of record JARHVA010005036.1, on the reverse strand, counting down.
AACCACGTGAAGGTGGAAGCTGATTTGGAACCACTAACCTACAAAAAAATGTTAGTAATTAAAGATGAAATTTATGCACGTACTACCTAAAAAATAAAAAACATTTGGTAAAATTGATTACATATACATTTTGAAAGTCAACACACCTACACATTTCAATCCAATGAACCACTTGGATTTTCTCTAATCTTGATAGTATCAATAATAGATTCATGGTCTGACTCACAAACTTTCCATAGATTCTTGTTTTTTGGCCTCTCATGATATTTTTGCAATTGAATGTTCATTGCAAGAACCAAATTTGAATAGTGTATAATCTTCATGTGAATTTCAAAGTCTTCAAATAACATACATTTGAATTTTTTATAAGATATCATCGAAGCCAAGTTCTAGTGACTACCACAGACCCAGTGGGATAATCAATGTTTTCTCTATCTACAATTAGGGAAGTCAATTTTTTTTTTCATCTACACACCAACATAAGTAGTAATTTGTTCCCTCTTCTTTTTCCTCATCTATATAAACTGCAAAAATCTGGCCTACATCATAAAAAACAATTTTTAATGACATTACAAAGATATATTATGAGAATAAATAGTACATAAAGATTAATCTTCTACCTGGTTGTACTAGATCAGATATATGGTCAAAGTCATGTGAGGATGTCATCTCAATAAGTTATAATATTGGTGTAATATGATATGTGTTGATTTAAATTAGAGGTTTAGAACTCTATTCATCCACCCACTCTTGTGACTCACACTCATTTCAAAAAAAAAATCATGCATTCAAAACAAAATCATGCCAAGTGTTGCATATGAATAGTCCAAGAACCTACATTTAAGCTATGAAATGAGTGGAGCTCACTTGAACCTATTAGAGTCATACAATCCTCATAGTTTTCCAAGTCTTTTTCCTCCATAAACCAAAAATGTCTATAAAAATTAGAATTTTCTTGACCACTATGACATATGTTCTCATTACACCAGTCAACCATAGTTTTTACATCAATAAAATTAGTAACATTGTCATATTTTAACTCATCCCTTGTAATGGTTCTTTTTATACATGCTCCAGCACCATCATGTTCCCCTTTTCCATGGCCAACCTTAGTGAAACTCCAAATATTTTATACAATAGTGGTAACGTGTATCTTGCTCAACCAATAAAACATCTTTTTATTCTTGAATTGTGATGTATAATTATTTGACCAAATGTAATGCCATTTGAAATTAATGTTCCTCTGAGTCAACTATCCATAAAACTTATCAAAACAACCTTACAATAAATCATCACTGATATATAAATGGTACTCCCTTAATATTATTTTATCCTCCTTTGTACTATTAGGTGCATGCATGAATGTTATATGCATGACTATGGAAATTTGTGTTGAGTTGTAATACTATGATTGAACTTTCATTTGTGGTTTAGATGTGTAATTTTCTACAAATTTGACTACTAAAAAAATAGAATCAAGTGGTAATGTGTCATTTATTATCTTTAAATGTTCATCCAACTATTTATCCCTATGTGTGTGCCTTGCATATTCATAAATAATTTTCTCCATGATTTCTAAAATAGGTATCTCTTTCATAATAATCTCACACCTTTTAGATTCTTTGTCACCTTTTACTTGATAAATCACAAATTTATATTTTCTCAAACCAACTAATTTATGTCCTATTGTACTTGTACACTCCTCATGGATACATTTTTTCAATTTTGGGAAATCCACCGCAAATGTTGTAATTTCCATCCAAATATGCTTTCTTATAAAACAACTGTCCATCTGGTCTTTCACAAAAAATATTTGAAATAATTTCCCTAGCTAATTTTGGTATAACTTATATGCCACACTCCTAAAAAATGTTATTAGTATGCAAAGTATAATAAATATGGTGAAAAACATCACAGTCCATTGAAAATTCAACATGTTACCTACAACAAGTGGTGCATGTGTGATTTATTTTTACATAAAAATGTTTGGCCATCTCAAAAAATCTTTGACTAATATAAATTTGTGGATGTTTTTCCAAAAACTTAGAGTAAAATTATGTTTGATTCATAACCAAAAAAAAATTTGGATGTGGTTCATGATTACGATAACCAACTCTTCTTTTCACTACATCTCTTACATTGGGCAAAACTCTTGTATTATCTTTCCAAAATTGTGCAAGTCTTTCAAAGCATCATTTATAGCCTTGTCCTCTCATGGAATTCTACCAGAGAATGCCTAGAGATCTTTCATATTAGGTTAATTAAGTCTTTCACATCTTTAAATTGCTTTCAATAATGTTTTTCTATTTATATCAAGTTTTTGACTTGTTTTTTAAATCAATCATTTTTTCCCTATTTCAGCACTTACTACACAAGTTGTCATTATACATCAAGTAGAATTACAATCTTTATTGCATGATTTTGGGCTTGAAATATGATATGCATCATATATATTTTCAAAAATTTAATCATTTTCATTATCCATGTTAGATGTTCTTAGTCCTAATGTGTACATTATAGGTCTCATCTTAAGAAATTTCATCAATGAAACAAATCATTGACATCTTTAACTATCATACTCCAATCTATGAAAGAAACTATCTCAAAATTTCTTGAGCCATTCTTATTGAATGGTGGTTGGACATTTTTTTATGCATCAGTTTCAAAATATTTTAATCAACTTCAATTAAGTACTTATCTTCTCTACACACAATTCTTGGAGATGTTGTTATTAGTGGAATCCGTTTAGAGGGTGCTTCAAAATCATTATATGTTTTCATGAAATTTTCTTCATTGTTTGTTTCTTCATTATGTGTTTCCATGAAATTTTATTCATTGTTAATTTTAGCATTATTTGACTCCATTAATTTTTTTTCATTATTTGTGGGTAAAGTATCATGCATAGGCTCTTTATCAACATAATAAAAAACTTTAAACTTTGAATGTGAATTTCCAACATTATCTAATTTTCTATTGTCAATTTCATCATAATTAAATTAATTATTGTGAATTTAATCATAATTAAATTAATTATTATAAATTTCATCATTATTTAATTTATTATTATCAATTGCCTCATTATCTAAGGCATTTGGCTCATTAGGGTTAGTGTTTGTACCTTGTCTAGAATAAATTGCTTGCATTCATACCTTGTTTTTTCTCTCAACTCTTATAATTGTTATGATGTTTTGTTCTATAACTTATCCCTCCTCGATGAACATGAGTTGAATCCCATTTTGAAAAAATCAACCAAGAAAGTACTTCAAATGTGGGGTCCAAAAAAAATTGTAACCAAGAAAGTACATAAAGTATGTAGGGAATGTCTATGGGGACAACAATCTCGATTAGGGATAAAAATAAATGTTGAAAAGTGAGTTTGTGTTTGTACTTCAAAGAATGCATATTTTTTATATGAATGTGTACACATTTCTATAATGCATATGTGTTCCTTGAAGTATAGGCATATATTATACAAACAAACAAAAAGGCTCATATTCAAGCATTTTTCCAATTATAATACTATAATATGATGCAAAAACACTCATTAAGACTATAATATGATGCATAAGTCCCTAATATGATGCAATAAGACTATCATATGTTGTAATAACACTATCATATCATGTAATAAGGATCAATATGATGTAATAATACTATCATACGATGTTATAAGACTATCATGTGATGTAATAAGAGTATCATGTGATGCAATAAGACTATCATATGATGTATTAAATCTCCAATATGATACAATTAGGCTATCATATGATGCAATTAGGCTATCATATGAAGCAATAAGGCTCAATATGATGTAATTAGGTTATCATATGATGTAATAAATCTCAATATGATGCATAAATCCCTAATATGATGCATAAATCTCCAATACATAATGAAATAAGACTAAAAAGTAATAAGACTAATGAATGATGAAATAAGGATCAATATGTAAGAAAAAATGAGCTAATTTTGCCCAAAATCCCATCATATCTTTCTTATAAAATTAGGTGAATAACAGGTTCACAAATTGGCATTAATCACATTCATGAATTTATGCATTTGTGATGAAATCAAGGAACTTAGGGGTTGTGTTTGTTATAAAATTAGGAGTTAGGGTTATGGGTTTAGTGTAATGGGTTTGTACATGTGTATATGTCATGAAATTATGGTTTATAGGAACTACATACATGTTCGAGTGATAAAATTAGGGTTTACAATCAACATGTCATGAAACGTGATAAAATTTAGCCCTTTCAATCACATTGTACACTCCAATTTAGGTTCAATGGGTTAAAATTGGCCATATTTGTAATCATATTTGCATTTTTGATTAAATTAGGGTTAATTAATTCATACATGTTGCATCTAGATTACATAATTGATTGGGCCATAAATTTGGTTTAGGGGCTCAATTTTTCCCAAATCACATCCCTAATTGAACCAATTGACTAATTGATTCAATTCATGATAGATAGATTCATACTTAATTTTATCCAAAATCATATATATCATAATCTTATAGTTATGTCAAGAAGGGGTTCAAATTGGCCTCCCATGCCTCCTCAATTGAATTACCCCAATAATTAAGCCTTGTTATGCCATGTGTGTACCTCATACACCTAAAAGTAGTAAAGTTATCAAAGATGCATCAAATCCTAGAAGTTTCAAAGTTGATAATGCCTTGGGAGGCCAAATCCAATTACATATCACCACATTTACCTCATATGTGATTATAAGTGTCAACATTGTTATAGGTGTTAGGTCTTAGAAGTATTAAAGAGCTCTATCAAATCCCTATGAGGCTCGATCCAATTAGATATGTATGCATGTGTGTATCTTATACACACATATATTTGGGTTAGAGATCTAACTGTCACTTGTCCTAGAAGCATCAGATTTGTCAAAGCCTTAGGATGCCCAATCTAATAAAATATTTCCACATGTGTAGGTCTAGTACACCTAGAGAAGTATTAGAGTTGTTAGATATACACATCTTTGATACTTAGACATGCTCCATCACCGAGCCAACCAATCCAACTAAGGTCTATTGACAAATTAATCATACATACATAGAAGCCAATAATGTTTAAATATTTATATTGATACAATAAACTCATGTCTAGTAAATAATTCACATGGTGTGAGCCTCTGAATTACCATTACTATATGAAAATTTTCATGTAGATCCCATTAAGGTCCCATCTATAATTGAGCAAGCACCGAATGTTATTAATTTTCTACATATATGTATTCAAATTATTTATATCCCTCTACCTTGAATTACCTTTAGAGATCCCAAAACATTCACATTAATTCATACACATAAGAGAGAACATAATTCAGCAATGGACAAGCCTCAACCTCAAATCCCAAGTTGGAGCAAGAATTCTGAGACATGTACTACTTTCTTTCAATCCACATCATAAGGTTTAAGCTCATTACAATGAAATATGAACAAGATGTTTGAAGATATATATAATATTGAAACATTTAGAGAGGGGGTGGACACTAGTATTCAATTCTAATCAACCATTTATATGAGGTAAGCAATTCATCATCTACATGAACAATTATTGGGTCTTTCTACTCAACATCATCCTTGAGGGGAAGCAAGTCTTATATTTAGGGGACATTGGTATAGGTTTAATGTGTCTTAAATAAGTTCAATAGATTTTGAGTTGGGGTAACTTATACATATGTTATACTTGATCAATGCCAGATATACACCATCCTTTAATGGTTTTGAATAAAATCCCTAGTGCATTTAGATATCTTTTAATCTATACATTCATCACTATAGGCATGACATCTTAAAACCACATCATCACTAATGGATACATGTGACCATTTCAAGTTTATTGAGCTCAAAACCACATCTTATAAAAAGCAAAATGAATACCCAACTTCACCAAAATATTTAAGAATTTAACATGTATATACATTGTAGGTCCATCATCCTACCTTCGTATCTTACCATTCTAATTACATAGTAAGGTATAAAACTCTATAGTATTGATAAACATCAAGTGTTGTCTAACTTGTTTTTGAGCTTGCAATTGTTGCATCCATGGTGTGGCTAGGACTAGTCCCATATCAAATACACACTCTTTAGATGACATGGGAATGGATGGAGTGGTTGATGGTTGTCCCATGTGTAATGGAGGGGTAGATGAAGGAGGTGCACGAAATGGAGGATTAACCATATTTTCATATGAGATCTTAATTTGCAATTTTTGAATAATGTATTTGAATACATTAGGAGAATCGAAATCAAATAATTATAACTTGTTAGACGTTCAATTGGTACCTTAAAATGCACCTATTGAATTAGATACACTAAGTGACCTTGGAGGAAACTTAATGGATTTTATTCAACACATTTTAGGAATGTTTTTGGGACAATCCAAGGGATGATTCATAGGTATTGGGCTCCATTAGTTAGCATTATTGAAATATATATCAAAGAGATGCACTGTTATACCAAGGGCTCAATTCGTATTTCTACTTAGATAAGATTATTTATACTACATATTCTAATTCAATGGGTTTTCCACTTAAACAAATTAGTTTAAAATTTATAAATAAAGGGGTCTAGTCAAAGATATCAAAAAAATAACAAAAGGGTACGATAGGATCTTAGGTAAGTAGGATAATATCAATAAGAAACACAAAATTTAAGGGCAAATGGGATTTTAGGCAAGTAATGTGGTAAGGTATATCCTTTCCCTACTAGGAGAAATATCCCAATAGCTATGCATGTTTCAATTGTCAAACAAGGCTTTTGTTAACATGTTTTCTCTCGATGAAACATATTGGTGTATATAAATATTAAAGTGCAACAAAAGATGAACATGTAATATATAATACTTGTTCAACATTTATTCTATAAAATTAAAAGTAACCAATCACATCTTGACAAGTAATATTCAAGTATGTATACTCTAATGCACAACAATTGGTACACTAAAGGTTAAGTTTTGATCATAGGTTTAAAAAATGCCTTTTATGACCTCTCATGATAAAATCAATTATATTTTCAAATGCATAATGTGTTAGACCTTGAAACCTTAGTTATAAGTAGTTAATATTACATATTAAAATTGGTAAAAAATTTAAATTCTAATGCGATGTTATGGCACCTTAATTCATTGTCCAAAGCTAATGGGACCTTTCCCCTATAAGAAAAATAAAATTTGGCATTTCCCCTATAAGGATGCATAGCTAATGGGACCTTTCCCCCATAACAAACATGAAATTTGTTTATTTCATTTTATTTCAAAGAAACACATACACATTATATAATGCATACATGTTCTTTATTGCATTATATACCACATTCCTATTATTTGAATTTGAATTTAAAATTGAGCCTTTAGGCTCCATAATGGCTTGGATTTATGAGCCAAAGTCTTGGGACTATGCATCTAAAGTTGAGACCAAGATTTTCAGGAAAAAACAACAAATTTCAACTTCAATCATCAAATACGCTATGGATTTCAACATCAAAATTTGAAAAATTATTACTGTTATGACGAGCACATTCTCATCTTTCTAAATGTATGATTTTAATAATTTTTGGGCTATTTTAAGAGTTCAAACTATATTTATTTCTAACAACACCTTTTTTAGGACACTACATGCTTCACCCATACATGCCTATTCATTTTTATCTAATTTTTTTTCATTGATCCAAATTCAAAACAAATTATATGGTAACAAACTAAGCCTAATTCTACACACATTCAAAAAAAATCAATTTTTGTTTTTTTCTAAGGTAGTTAGGGTGGGTCACATGGATGGTTGTCCATTTTTTTTCAGTTTTTAGGATATAATTAATTATAAAATTAAATAAAAGAAATATTCATCAAAAAAATATAAAAAAATGTTCATAACACACTAGAAGATCTAATCTAAATATTCACCAAAAGGTTTCTAACAATATTAAATGATGGTCAAAAAATGGTGGGTCGTATAGAATGGTATAATTCAAATTTTATTATATGTTTGACCTATTTATACTTAACCATTTTTTAAAAAAAATAGTAGTTTGGAAACTAGAACAAAATACTACAATTCATATTTTTATACCATCTTCAAATTTTGAGTGTAGCCATCTCTAATTATCTATAGAAGTTCACATTTCTAAAATTTAAAAAAAATCATGTCCATGGCTAGGCCTTTTTTTGTCCCCTAAGTTGGTGCACTTACCCATCAGTAAAACTTTAGCCCCTAACACCCTTTTCCCTATTTTACTGCATTTGGTTTTCTTTGTCATTGAGCCCAGATTTCAACGGAATAAGAAGTCACACAATACCTTTCATAAAAAATCAAGTGGTCATGAATAAATATATAGAACCTATAGATGAAGGTGCAATAATAAAAATTCACACAAAGGTCAAAAACCCTAAAGGACACTAACACACCCTATAAAGGACAAAATAGGTTGACCTTGTGCGAATAGTGCGACCTTGTCCCAAAACCAAATGAAGCCTAGTTCCTAATTCATAGTAACTTCACATAATCCCATCAATCACATTAGTTATATTATATTTCATTACATCTGAGTGATAGATAAATATTTTTCTTTAGTACTTTCCCCTTTAACATATTTTTAAAAATAGAAAGTTTGAAATTAGTCGTGTATATTTATTTCATATCTTATACATTATGATTTTACATAGTGATTTTTCATAATTAGATTAACATATTGATTAATATTAAATTTTGATAAATCATATGACATACATTTTATTTCAAGAGTAGTGTTATGATTGTAGGGTCATTAAGGAGGAGAGAACATAATTGAAATCTCTTGTATGGGACACAAAAGGTTTCAACGTGTGGGCCTAGGCTAGGGGCTATGTGTTGTAA
>JARHVA010005036.1:812500-942500 GCA_037957365.1 Torreya grandis | reverse complement strand
TGCCATGAATTAGAGCTTGATCATCTCATGCAAGATCAATGGCTCATGTTTACTTGGGTAGATATGATCCAATGGTGTGAGCTGATATGAACTTTTCAAAGGGCTCAAATTACATGAGGAAGTGACAAGTGTCTATATTAGAGCCAAATAATCTACTTAGTCACTCTTAGACCCCATGAATGCCCAGTTGGATCCGATGTGGCATGCCAAGTGTTAGTATTTGGAAAAATTTGGCTTGGTAGCTAAAATTGATGGTTTTTTTATAGATGTGGTAATGATTTGAAGCATAGAGGAAGGTCTAACTACCAGTCCAATGTATCTTTTCTAAATTGTTGTAGATATTTTCTATTTTCATCATAGCTAGAGCTTTCCATTTGTAATCATCTCAAGGTAATGGGTTTTCCTTGGCATGCACAAAGGAGAGGATTTTTATATATAAGCTTCCATGATTTGAAAATTGATTAGCAAGAGAGAATCTCTAGATGGTTACACATGAGGATAATTTTTTTTTGGCTCCTCAAATGATTTCTTTCTTTCAGCTATATAGGTAAGTGGTCAAAAGTATCTCCTAATGGTTACACATGAGGACAAATTATGTTTGGCTCCTCAAATGATTTCCTCCCTCTAGATATATAAGTAATCGATCAAAAGAATCTCTAGGTGGTTGCATATGATAAAAAATTGTTTTTCAAGCCTCCACCATGAAGTTCACCATCTTGATCATGAATTCACTGGCATCTTCAATCAAAATATCAAAGGCTTGTTGTAAATATTATTCATTCCTTACAAAGGTAGTTGTAATAATGATTATTTTCTTACAAGTGGTTGAGGATATTAGGCATGACAAAGGGAATATTCCACCTAGAAGTATCTTGGTGGATTTGAAGGCTTGTTTTATAATTTTTCAAATTATAACCCACAGTCCTAGATGTGAAAATGTATAAATAGAGGGTTTCTCCTCTATTCAGGGTTGGTTGTGCTTGTAAGTCTTTGTTTTCTTTCTAAGTATAGTCTCTTCAAAATTTTGGGATCATTTTTGTGTGTATTTTTCCTCTCTTTCTAAGGTGGTTACAGTTGTATAACCATTAGCAAGCTCTAAGATCATGTTTATATGTCTTCCCTATCCAAGATAGAGCAAATACACCATGCTTGTCCCCATTGCAATATTTTGAAACATTGATGTGTGTAATATTTTTGCAAAGTTAATGAAAATGCTTTTGGTTCTTTGTTAATTTTTATTGATGAAGTGTAGTAATATGTTTTGAAAATGTTTTTGATTGGACATTTGGATTTATGCTTATTACTAGTTGTCATTTTGAGAATAGATTTAGATTATAAACCCTTTATGCATTATTTTAGGATATGTTGTTGAATAACTTGTTAGGGTACCCTAGGTTTATAGATTTGACAAGAAAAAGAATGTGATATTCTATTTTTAGTGTATGTTCTAGGATTTTAAGGATCATTTAGGTATTTACATTTCATTGGCACTAATAAGTGAAAATTACTCTAGGTAGCTCCATTATCTTACATTTAAGTTTTTTGCATCTTTGTAATAAGTGATGTCATGAATGTTAAAAGAATCCCTACCAATTGAAAGCCACCAGCACACTGCCCTTCCCTTTTATATAATCATCTAACTCGTCCTACCCTATCCTACCCTATAAGTAATACATATTTTACATATCTAAAGTGTTATTTGCAAGCAGATGCATAAGATATTGTATAATTAACATGTGTATGCATTTTTTGCTTTAAATCCTAGCATTACAATCTTTTATTCAACCCTTTTATTGTTGAAAATTATTTAGAATGTAGTTTTCAATCACTTTTAAATCTTTCTTCAGTAGCTTAAATATGGTATATTTCACTTATTAATTATGTGTGATAACCCTTCTTGAGAGGAGTGAATGAGTTTGGTTATGCCCTAGTCATATTTGTGCCCTCTTTATGCTAAAAATCCCCACAGAGGTTGAATTATATAATCTTTCCATGTGAGCAAGCTACCCCATAGGTCCTATTACCTTGGTTTAGGTAGATACAAAAGTAGTAGGGAGTTGACCATACCCTTTGTATGTGCCTCTCAATATTTTTTTGAATTCGGTCTAATCTTGATGTCAAAACCTTCCCTGACTATAATGACATACTAGTGGGTTTTTCATCATTTCTTGCCATTTTCTCTCAAGTGTGCAAGGTCAAGTGTACAAGGTGTACAAATGGGAACCAACACTCTTTGGCACCATTACCAAGGAATAAATTAAAACCCTAGTTACCTGTGTTGTCAGGGACTCTTATAGAGAGCTATAAGTATTTCATGTTGTGAAGATCTCTATTGTTATTTGCTACATTCAATTTATCTTAGTCATCGATGCCATAGCACTCTATTAGGGACATTCTATGAAATAAGATACTTGACAAATTGACTTTTGTTGTGTTTATTATAAAGAGATATTAAAATTACATGTTAAAAGGTGCTTTCTCTCATTTTGAACATATTCTAAAAAATTTAGTGTCTTTTTTCTCTATCTCATTAAGTTTTAGCAAGTTTAATTTCAGCATGTATCATAATAGTTTGTCAACTATTATTTTCTAGAAGTTTGATTCTAGTGGCAACTCCAACTTTATTTTCTGGTTATAAGGAAGATCAGTGCCTAAAAATATATTTATTAAACTTTACCTTTAAGTATGTTCTTATTTACAAATCTAGAAGGATTGAGATCATCCTTCAAAGGTGACATGTCCAAACAACTTGTCCCACCCCTATGTTTGCATCAAAGATGAAAGAGATAAGTTTAGAGGCCCATTGAAGAGCATAGTACATCTACAAAAGATTGCTTGGACTGTCAAGATTTTGATAATCTTGAACTATTTTTTAACCCCCCCATTATTAAGGACTATTATAGCTCTCCTAGTAATTATAAAACCTATAGTCCTATGTATTACCCAACTCCTTCTCAACTAGCTAAGTCCCCTCCCAAGAGTGTCCACCAAGTCCACCTCATTCACCCCTTTATATCCCTTTATTTGTTCTTGAACCTCCTATTGAACCAATCATGAGGCATAAAGATTAAGATGATAATGAAAATCCTACATACTGCATTCCCAAATTCAAGACTATCATTTTTTATGAAATGGAAAGCTATCATAATGAAAGTCCCAAATGAAGAAAGGAAATGCCTTTCAAATTTCCAAGGGAACAATGCAGTGAGTGGTGATCATCACTTGAGGGATTTTCATAATATCATTAAATATTATGAGGTTTATCATGAGGATGTGCATTAAGTTGTTTGTATACATGTTGGAAGAAGACACTCGTGAATGGTTCAATTCTCTTCCTAGTGGATGCATTGATTCATGGGAAGAAATGAAGAATGTTTTTAGAATTAAATATGGTGATAGAATTGATCTGAGGTTTCTTTTGGCTGAATTTGAAAACATCAAGAAGAACCCCAATGAGTGTGTTTAGGACTTCAATACATGGTTCAATAAAACCATGATGCATCTACCCAAAAACATTAGGCCCAGTGATATAGCATGCTTGATAAAGTATTTTGATGCCTTTGATAAGAAGGTTATGTACTACTTGAGGGACAAAGCTCCCATGAACATGTGGTTAGCATTCAATATGGCCATCTAAATTTAAAATAACATAAAGGCTATGGTAAATCCTTTGAATAAGTGGGTTGATGTGAAATTGGTTAGTCCAAAAAAGACACAGTACACAAAGATAGCCAACCTTGAGGGGACTATTAAAACTTTGGCCTCTGCTATCAACTAAATGTCATACAAGTTAGATAAAGCTGAAAAGGGATCCCTAATGTGTCTACTAGTAAAGAAAGGGCTCCAAATCTAAATCAAGCACAAGGAAGGCCTACTTTCCACCATCGAGATAATGATAGAGGGAAGAGGCATACATGTGAAGAAAGAGTAGATAGAAACCAAAATAGAGGGGCTAATAAAGAATTAACTGATCTATTAAATGCCAAGGTGAATGTGGTAGGTTATGGCATTGATATTTATTTGTGTGACATGTGTTTCCTTCCACATCCTCCATGTGATACAATTGAACTAATAGATGAAAATATGGATGAACCTGAGTAGGTGTCATCCAAAGATGAGATTTTTATGTTCAATTGTCAAAGTCCCAAAATCAAGATGTTTGACTCCATGGAATTGTTGAGTGCTACTACTGTTAATCAATTTTGGAGTGTGGTCGAAAGGGTAAGTGTCCCAACTTACAAATTCGCTTGTGATGTTAATATGGCACAAGCATATGAATTTGCCATTCATGATTTTGATTTTTTAAGATCATTTATGATTAAAAAATATGATGGGGTAAATTTGTTAGTTGAGGACAGGTAGCTTTTGATTAATGCAGTAGGTGCCCAAGAGAAAGAATATTAATTGAGAAGCAAGTATGAAACTACTGCTCCTCAAGACATTACCACTACAAATCCAAAGGTAGGTGATACAGGTAAGGAATCTATAAATATTATATAAGTCCCAAATGCTTCCAAAATAGCACCTATTTCCCAATATACTAGACCTAGAGGTCCTCTTGCTAATAATAAAGTACCTTTGCTATCTAGTATTCCTAAGGGTGCAAATGATGTTAAACAAAATCCACCTTTGAAGGCTATAGTTATAAATGCAAATTCATCCCAACCTACTCCACTTCAGACTTTAAGTGATTGTATCCCCATTTAAGGTGTTATTACCCTCCCACCAAATACTCATCTTCCTTGATATAACATATGTGATATGGCCCATATGTTGAGCTAATTGAAAATCACCATGCCACTTTTTGAATCATTATGAATACCTGAGCATAAGAAGAGAACATATGAGTACTTGGAATTTGGTGAGAAATTAGCTATAAATGAAATTGAGTTACCCCAAACACCCCCAAAAAGTGATGAAGAATCAAAAGAGATTGTTGAACCTACTCCATAAGTATATTTTGGGACTACATTGGTAGAAAGTGAGCTGAATGTGGATCTATTTTATACAACCCTGTTGATCAATGGTCTAATTATTTATAACTACATGTTTGATTCTAGTGCTTCTTATAATGTAATGCCCCTGGGTGTCCTAAATGAGCTTAGAGTTAAAATTATGCCATCCTTTATCAAGTTTTATGCCATGGATTCACAAGAAGTTCTAGTTCTTGGATAAGTCAAGGGGTTGGTAGTACAGTTGGCAGTGCATCTAGGTAAGTATTTGAATATGGATATGGTAGTTATAGACTACCCACCTAAGTAGGGGATGTTGATATCATGTAAATGGGATGCTATCATGGGTGTATGTTTACAAATAGACTTGTCTTATGCCACCATTCCATTGGAGGGTAAGATGGTCAAACATTATAAAGGGCCAAAGATGATACATGTAATTAAAGATCCAAAACATGCCCTCAATGAAGTGTTGTATATGGATGTTGACTTGGGTAGATTTATTGGGAATGTCGATATTAATGAACACCCTACCATTCATGATATTGAACTTGATAATGAAGATGTAGTTTGGAAGATGTGTTTTGATGTTATCTACTTCAATCTTAGAAATGGAGCTAGGGTTATCTTTTACGCCCCCAATGGTAAATGCTTTAATTTTTATTTTCAACTATTTTTTGAGTGTACAAATAATACTAATGAATATGATTCAATCTTTCTTAGTTTATGAATTCCCTGTGAACATGGAATTAAAATTTTGATTGTAAAGGGTGATTTTAAGCTAGTGGTTAAGCAAGTCCGCAATACTTATGCCACCAAAAATAAAAGGTTGAAACAATATCAGAATGTTGTTTGAGATTTACTTAAATTCTTTGATACATTCAATATCTATTATCATGATAGAAGTTTTAATGAAGAAGCTGAGAAACTTACAAGGTTAGATGCTCAATTTGATATTCTAAACATGAGCCCTCATTGTCAGTATTAGGTGGAAGTGCTTTTTAGGCCTTCAGTCCTACACAATGTTCATCATTGGCAAGTGTTTGATGATGATGATGATGAAATTAAGAGGTTTATAGATTATGAAGTTGAATTATATGATCATTTTATAGACCTAAAATCCATGATTCAGTTTTGTGATGAGAAAGAAACCTTGTTTGGGAAAGACATAATTCAACTAAAGATAACATGCTCCCTAAAGGACTGGTAAGTTTAGAAACATCTTTTGATGGATCTAATAGAATAAAATCAAGAGACTCATTCATCTCAAAAGACATGACAGAGTGCAATTTGGGTTCTCATGAGAATCCAAGAAAGGTATGGCTAGGTACTCACCTAAGTGTAGCTGAAAAATAAGTTTACATGTAACTACTTAAAAAGTACCAAGATTGTTTAGCATGGTCTTATTATGAGTTGAACGCATATAGGGAAGACTTGTTTTAGCATTTCATCACATTATATCCTGATAACAAGCCTTTTAGGTAGAAATAGAGGTATATTAACCCCATCTTGGCCACTAATATGTGAAATAAATTAAAGAAGTTGAGGGATGGTGGTATCATTTGTATTCATCATGGGTTGCCAATTTAGTCCCTATGCAAAGATGAATGGTGGCATCCACTTGTGTGTGGATTTAAATTTTTTGAATAAAGTTTATTTAAAAGATAATTATCCCCTACCTAATATGGATAACCTACTACAAAGAATTATTATATTAGATATGTTATCCACATTAGATAGTTTCTTAGGGTATAACTAGGTTCTAGTGAAGGAATCTGAGAGATCCAAGATTACATACAATGCCTCAGGGCACATATGTATATATGAGGATGCCTTTGGGTTAATGAATCCTGGTGCAACATTCCAACAAGCTATGGATGCTGATTTTTTAGGGATAATTAACAAGTTCATAGATATGTATTAGGATGACATTATTGTGTACTCCAAGACTAAAGAAGAACATTTGGAGCATCTAGAGTAGGTGTTGATTAGATGCAGGTAGTTTGGAAATTTTATTACCCTAAGAAATGCCAATTTAGAGTATAAAAGGACAAGTTGTTGGGACATATATTTTCCAAGGATGGTGTCATGATTAAACCCAAAAGGGTAGAAGCCATTGACAAAGTGCCTATCTCACAGTCTAAGAAGGGAATTCAGTCCTTTGGATAAATTAATTTCATAAAGACATTTGTGTCCAACTTTGTAGAGATTAATCTGCCTATCACATCCATGATGAAGAAGGATCAAATCATCAAATGGGAGGAGAAGGCTATGTAATCATTCAATGAAATCAAAGGATCTTTAAAGTCTACCCCTATTTTGGCTAGTCCTGATTACACTAAGCCATTTCAGATATTCTCTTTCGCGTCATATAATACTATTGTTGTTGTCTTGTTGCAAAAGAATGAAGAAGGTCATGAGCAACCTATATCTTTCTTTAGCAAATTTATGAAAGGTCCTAAATTAAATTATACCATCATGTAAAAATAATCTTTTTCTCTCTTGAAAGATGTCAAGATGTTTAGGCCTTATATTTTGAGTTCAAATATTATTGCTTATGTCTTGCATACCATGGTGAAGGACATCTTGACTTAGAATGAAGTATCCAACAAGAGATGTAGGTGGGTCAACAAGTTGAAAGAGTATGACATAGATATTTATACCACCAAGTTATTAAATTGGATGGGTCTAGCCAAGCTTATGGCTGAGACCAATTTATAAGTTATTGAGTTAAACACTATTGTTTTTAATGTTGATGATTCCTTGAGTCAATTTAACGTGTCTCCATGGTATAGAGATATTGTTTACTACTTGAAAAATATGATTTTTCCTCATAACTTGGATAAGACTCAAAATATAACTCTTAAGATTGTTTCCCAAAAATACCTCTTAACTAAGAATGTACTAGCATGGGAAAATCTAGATGGGGTTCTACTAAGATGCATGCTAGAAGAAAAAATTGATAACCTAATTGAATACTTCTATAGTGGAGTATGTGGTGTCCATTTTGAACCTAAGGTTACAACTCATAAAATTCTAAGAGCTGGTTATTAGTGGCCATCATTGTTCAAATATGTTGCTCAGAAAGTTAGAAAGTGTGAGAAGTGTCAATGTTTTGACGAGAGGATGAAAGATTCAGGTTCTCTTCCTTTTTATCCTATGACAATTGAAGGCCCATTTAGACAATGGGAATGGATTTCATTAGATAAATTATTGATTCGTCAAGCATTAGACATAGATGGATACTAGTTGCAACTGACTAATTCACAAAATGGGTTGAGGTGATCCCTACAAAAAAAGCAACACACCAGGTAATAATGGATTTTTTGCTAAATCAGATTATTTGTAGATTTGGTGTGCTTGTTAAGGTTATTTTTTATAATGCCATGATATTCAAATCCAAACCTTTAGTTACATTATGTAAAGAGTACAAGATTGAGTTGACATACACTTCCAATTAAAACCCTCAGGGAATGGGCAAGTAGAATCTAGTAACAAGAACTTTTTCAAAAGCATTATACTTACTTTGGAAGCAAACAAGAAGAAGTGAAGTAAACAGCTAAAATTTGCCTTATGGGCTGATAGGATTATGCCTAAGAGAACTACAGGCAAAATCCTTTTTTAGATTGTTTATGGAGCTTACGTAGTTTTGCCTATGAATTTTTAGTTGCACACTTATTAACTCATGCAACAACTAGAATATGATGAGCAAATCAACCACTATGAAATCAAGATTAACCAGATTATTGAGATTGATGAAATTCAAAGACAAGCTCATGAAAGATTCCTCAAGTTCAAGTAAAAGCCAAAGAAGGTATTTGATAGGAAGGTCACTCTAAGAACTTTCCAAGTAGGTGATTTGGTTATACTTTGGGATAATAGGCATGAGGAGAAAGGAAAACATGGAAAATTTGATGCTTTGTGTATGGGTCCCTATTCAACAGACTTTCAGATTGGGGAACACACTTTTTTCCTAAGAGACTTAGATGATGAAATACTGGAGCTTCCAATCAATGGCAAGAAACTAAAACACTTCCTTGATTGAGAATGTCACTTGTGTACAATTTTATATAGTGTATATTTATATCTTTCTATTTTTCTCGATGCTTTGTAACCCCTTTACTTTAGGCTTTGTTTGTACAATTTCCCTTCATGTTTTCTATCATGTGTTTATTTTTAGATCCTCGTGATCTATTTTTGTCAAGTTTTCCATTGTTTTGTTAAGTGTTTGCTAAAATTACTAATTCTTGACTCCGTGGCCCATTAGATTGGCACCTTGTGTTTGGTTTGGGTTCTTTGCAGGTATGCATCCCTAGCTAAGAGCCATTATTAGTGCCAAAAATTGCATTAAATCAATTGAGCCCTTGTCAAGTGTAAATTCCTAAGTCTAGTTCGATTTGAGTATCAAAGCCTAAGTCCTTAGCCATATTCCTATTTTCTAGTGTTCTTTTGAAAGGTCAAGTTCATGTTAAATCAGCTAAGTGTTATTTGGTCTTTACTTAATATTTATAAATTCCTATTTGCATTAGGCAAAGTGTTTTACAAAAAGTATGAAAGAATTGCATTTATTTGGGAAAAGTGTAAAGTTAAAATTCTTCAAGAAAAATGTAGGGCTCATTTATTTCAAGTAAATTGTTTCAGACATTTTGTCTGAGACAATTGTCCCAACAAAGAAAAGTTTGAAAGATCTCATATGATTTCGGGAAATTGTTATGGACAAAAGGTCTGAAATAATTATCTTGATAAAATGCTTGAAAGGATTGTTGCGGAGTAGGAATACTGAAGACCAATTATTGTGTAGGAATTGCTTGAAATAAAAGTCCCAATAAAAAAAAGTACCCAAATAAATTTGCCCAAATTATAGGTATGATGGCCTCATAAATGTATTTTAACAGGTGTGTGGACATCAATTTTAAGGCATGACAAGTAGTCATTGGGATTTAAATGTTCCAAGATAGTTACACGAGCATCAAATTTAGGCCCCATGAAGTATTCATTTGATTTCAAATGGAGGTAGATCTACATCTAATATTTGTTTAAGTGGGGATGATCCAATAGCAAGTGAGGATTCAAAAATTTAAATACCCTACAAAAGAATGCAAAATTGAAAAGTGTCAAGATCTTGGGAAAGCAACAATAGATCTGATGGCGAGTATAATAGGTCAAAAGGTCAAGAAGCATAAGGTGTCATCATGTGGTGCGATGGCTCTCAAAGCAATATAGAATATTTTAAAGGTACAAAGGAAGCTCGTGGGGATACCAAGTGGCACATCCTTGAGGCCAAGTACAAATAGTGTACAATAATGTTCCACCTCTTGGATCATGATCTGACGAAGCACATTTGCTCATCCTAGCTAGATTTGATGGTGCATAGCCAAGTTTGAAAAGACAAGGATATTATGGATAAACACAAAGATGACAAGTGGCATAATTTCATGCCATGAATTAGAGATTAAGCATCTCATGCAAGATCAATGACTCACATTTGCTCAAGTAGAGATAATCCAATGGTGTAAGCTAAGATGGACTTTTTAAAGGGTTCAGATTACATGAGGAAGTGACAAGTGTCCATATTGGAGCCAATTAATAGACTTAGTCACTCTTAGACCCCATGAATGCCTAATTAGATCTAATGTGGTGTGCCAAGTGTCAGTATATGGAAAACTTTGGCTTGGCAACTAAAATTGTTGATTTTTTCATGGATATGGTAATGATTCGATGCACAGAGGAAGTTCTAACTACCAGTACAATGCATTTTTTTCCAAATGGCTATGGATATTTTCAATTTTCATCACAACTAGAGATTTTCATTTGTAATCATCATAAGGTAATGGGCTTTCCTTAGCATGCACAAAGGGGAGGATTTCTATCCAAAATCTTCCATGAGTTGAAAATTGATTAGTAGAAGAGCATCTATAGATGTTTACACATGAGGACAAATGTTTTTTGGCTCCTTAAATGATTTCCTCCCTCTAGTTGTGCAAGTAAGTGTTCAAAATCATCTCTATATGGTTACACATGAGGACAAATTCTATTTGGCTCCTCAAATAATTTCCTCCCTCCAACTATGCATGTAAGCAGTCAAAAGCATCTCCAGGCAGTTGAATATGATAAAAAATTATTTTTTGGGCCTCCACCATGCAGTTCACCATCCTGATCATGAATTCACCAGCATCTTCCGTCAAAATATCAAAGGCTTGTTGTAAATCTTCATCATTCCTTGCAAAGGCATTTGTAATAATGATTATTTTATTACAAGTGGATGAGGATCTTAGGTGTGTCAAAGGGAATATTCTAGTTAGAAGTATCTTGGAGGACTTGAAGGATTATTCTATAGTTTTGAAAATTACAACCCACAATCCTAGATTTGAAAATGTATAAATAGAGGGTTTCTCCTCTATTCAAGGTTGGTTGTGTTTTTAGGTCTTTGTTTTATTTCTAAGTATAGGCTCTTAAAATTTTTGGGATCATTTTTATGTGTATTTTGCCTCTCTTGCTAAGGTGGTTGTAGTTGTATATCCATTAGCGAGATCTGAGAGCATGTTTATATGTCTCCCCTATCCAATAGGGAGCAAATCCACCATGCTTGTCCCCATGATAGCATTTTGAAACACTAATGTGTGTAATATTTTTGCAAAGTTAATGAAAATACTTGTGGTTCTCTACTAATTTCTGTTAATGAAGTACAATAATATGTTTTCAAATGATATTGATTGGACATTTGGGTTTATATTCATTACTATTTGTCATTTTGAGAATAGATTTAGATTATAAACTGTTTCTACATTATTTTAGGATATGGTGTTGAATACTTGTTAAGGCACCCTAGGTTTATGGATTTGATAGGAAAAAACATGTCAAATTTTAGTTTCAGTGTATGTTCTAGGATTTCAAGGATCATTTGGGTATTTGCATTTCATTGGCAACAATAAGTACAAATTACTCCTAGTAGTTACATTAGCTTGAATTTAAGTTTTCTATGTCTTTGGAATAAGTGATGTCATGAATGTTGAAAGAATCCATTTTGATTGAAAGCCACTAGCACACTGCCTTCCCCTTTTATATAATCATCTAACTCATCCTACCCTGTTCTTCCCTATAAGTAATACACCTTTTGCATATCTTAAGTGTTATTTTCGAGCAGATGCATAAGATATTGTATACTTAACATGTGTCTATGTTTTGTCCTTTAAATCCTAGCATTGCAATCTTTTATTCATCCCCTTTGTTATTGAAAATTCTTTAGAATGAAGGTTACAATCACTTTCAAATCTATCTTTAGTAGCTTATATATGACATAGTTCACTTGTTCATTCTATGTGACAACATTTCTCAGGTGGAGTGAATGAGTTTGGTTGTGCCCTGGTCATATCTATGCCTTCTTTGTGTTGAAAATCCCCATGGAGATTGAATTTTAGAATCTCTCCATGTGAGCAAGATACCCCATATGTCCTCTCATCCTAGTTTGGGTAAAGCTAGAAGTAGCAAGGAGTTGACCATACCCTTTGTAGGTGCCTCTCAGTCATTTTCTACATTCAGTCTAATCTTGATGCCAAACCCTTACCTGACTACAATGACATACTAGCAGGGTTTTCATCATTGCTTGCCATTTTATCTCAAATATGCAAGGCCAAGTGTACAAGATGTACAACTAAGAACTAACAGAACACATTTTTATGACTTACAAAAATTTTAGGATCAACCATTAGGTCCTTGATAAGCTAGTTAATCACACCTGCATCACCCTTATCCATTTCCTTCACCACATCCCACACCCTCACTAGCCAAATCCTCATATGAGGCTTTATAATTTATTCACTCAAAAAATTCACAAATGTATTATGCATATTAACTACATCCATAACCACTTACTTTTTCCTTCTCTACCCACCCTTATCACTTTATTTCATATCATCCTTAGTCCCAACTCCTATCATAAACTTCATATATGGTAGCATAAATATTAGGGGAGGATGTGTTGGCAATGAAAAAATAAAAAATAAAAGGCAATCATCTACATTAAATCCTCAATCATTCCTCCACATGATGTGAATACTTGCACACTTCACACCATTGCAAGCATCACCCTACTCTCCAACATGATTAAAGTCATTAACACCCTATAGGGGTATCATTGGATTTATAACCCACAAAGGGATCATCACTAATCTATAGAAAGTGAGAAAAAACCTACTTACAACATCAATAATGGTTTCTCTGAAGGTGTCAGGTAAATTTTTAGTCCATCACATCTCTAAAATACCATAATAATATAATAACCTCACTTATAAATTAATCGCTTATCCACCATCTAGTTTCCATCTCTTTTAAAATGATGGAACACTAACTTCTCAAACTGCCAGCTCAAAAGGGTTGCCTTTTCAATGATAATTTTTTAGTTTCTAAAAAGACAAAGATTTCTTCTTCAATCCTTCAATAATAATATTCATGTCACCTTTAATGAATAAATTCCTCCAACCTTTATAAAGGTAAATTTCCATCCCCTAAGCATTGTGATTCTTTCTACCTAATTATTGGTTTCATACCCAACATCAACAATAAAAACTAGCAAGGGTTGACCTTTATAATATCTAAATACCCCTCCACTCCTAACTGACCTAGGGTTGCCTTTAGTTCCCCATCAAAATTTTGTTTTATACTTATTTTAGGTGGGGGCTATTAGAGGACAAACATTTTTGAAGGACCTACTGAATATTGTACACTATTAAGCAATCTAGGAGAGGATTCCCATTTAATTATGGGCCAAGAATCACACCATTTATTTCTTACTCCTCAATTATGTCCTTCGTCCCCTACCCAACATAGTTTAACTTGTAGATCACCGCTTCAATTGATCCCCACTCTTAAATATTTGAGAACACATCCTCCTTAAAAATCCTTATATTTCTTTCTACCTAGATATTCTAAATGATGATAATAGGGAAATTTTCAAAATTTATCCAAACTGAAGGTTTTTTATCTTGAAATCCCACTTGGTTATTAATCCTTTCATAAAATTTAACATAACCAAATTTATCTTCTATTTATTCACCCACTCAGTCTACATTTCCTGGGCAAAAACATAATGAAGAAAGATATGATTCCACCATTCCTCACTTTCTCCACACATGACACACATAGAGAGACCATGAAGCCCTCTATTCATTAATTTATCATAAACTAAAGCCTTTTCAAGCATGAATAACCATAAGAAAATGTTAGTTTTTGGTAATAATTCAATGATCCATACCTTATGAGCTGGGAACTATCCCATGTGAGGATGATTAAAATGATGGATTACATAGTAAGCATCTTTGATAATCACTGAGCCACCTTTAAAACCTTATCATGCCAATGTATCCTCCTCCTTTCTAGGGAGAAGAAGGTAATTTTGAAGGAGTAATTTCAATATATTACCCCAATAGGTGAGCTCATGGGGCCGATTCAAGGGCTTCCAAGACCATATTCCCATGCTTTCCTTAATGAATTCTCTAACTTTGACTCTAAAATGTGTGCTTCCATATTATAAAATCCCACTCATTTCTTCTATCTAGTGTAGTGTAACATCCTTGATCGAAGTGTCCTCTCATAATATTACTTTTCCTCTTTGTGAACCTTCTAGTGAAGATTGTTCATAAGGAAGAACCTATAATCCTTTACAAAATTCCAAATTGCAAATTTTCTTGGTAGATTCTCCTAAGTGAAAGATCTCTCCATAACAAGGGAGTCCAAATATTTCTCTTTATATATCTTACTCCAAAGACTACTCCCTTCTTCATACATTTTCCAGAGCAATTTTCACCCAAATTACCTAAATCATTAAAATTTATAACCCCAAACCTCCCTCTCTTTTAGGAGCAAGCATAGCTTTCCAAGCAACCAAATTGGTTATTTTTGAGCTACCTACCCCATCCCAAATAAAATTTTGTTGTAATCTCGCCACTTTTTTAGCCACTTAACTTGGAATTTTTTAAAAGGACATGACATGGGTAGAAATATCTTTGAGAGAATCTTGGACTAACTAGGCTTAGCTTGAAAATATTAACCACTTTCATTTCCATGAGGTTATCTTCTTTTGTATTCTATATAAAATTGGTTGCTAGACTACTTATAGGGCCTTGCCCTTAATCAACAACATTTACAAATAATAGCTGGGAAGACTCTAAACTTTAAAGTCTAGAATCCTATGAATTTTCTCCTGCATATCCTCCTTAACATTTAATAAATAAACCTTAGGCTTCTTAGAATTAATTTTTTACCCTGTTACCTCATATTTTTTAAGGATGGATTTGATATTCAAAGCCTCTTCTTCTAAAGGGGTGCCAAGGATAAAGGTTATCCATAAATTTCAAGTGGGAATAGGGATCCAAGGAGTAATTTAATTTTAACCCTTTTAATCTCCCATTGTTGAGTTCATTCCTAATTAACCTCCCTAGTGCTTTAGCTAGGATTAGAATGAAAAAGAGAGATATTGGGTTCCCTTGTCTTAATCCTCTCAAAGTTTCAAAGTAACTCATAGACACATCATTGACAAAAACCAAGCAAGCAAGGGTTGAAATACAACTCTTAGTAAATTTTAACCATTCCTTAGCAAACCCAAATTTCTTTGAAACCTTTATCAATAAATCCCAGATGACTCGATCATAAGACTTGTTCATATCAAGTTTGATGAATATTGCCTAACACTGTCTTTGAGACATTGAATGGACAACCTCATGAACCATAATAATTTCATCAAAGATCTACTTCCCCATCACAAAAGTTGTTTTTTCCTTTGAAATCAAACCTTTGGGATTTTCCAAAGTCTCATAGCCAAATCTTTGGTAAGAATTTTGTAATTATTATTAAAAAGAGGAATTGGTCTAAAAGAATCAAAAAATTAAAGATTTTCCCTTTTTTTGTTATTAAATTCAAAAGGGTAGAGTTCCAGTCTTTTAAGATATTTAAATTTCTACGGCATTCTACAATAGCATCAAAAACACATCCTTTCCCATAATGTGACAAAATGTTTTGAAAAAAACCCCACTTGAAATCCATCAGGGCTTGGGGTTGCTTTGCCCATTGATACTACTATTTTGATAATTTCTTCCCATGTGAAGGGAGCCATCAGTATATCATTATCCTCATCTCTCACTAGGTGCAAAATATATGAAAGTGATTCTTCTTGGACCCCCAAGTTTGCATCTTTTTTACTTACCAAGAGGTATTTAAATAATTTTTCTCCTAAATCTCTAATTTCCTTTTTTTTAATAATCTATCAATTGGGGACAACCACTTGGCAAACCTTTTGATATTTATTCTAAACACCATTGATAATTTTTAAAAAAAGTGTTTTTTTCACCTTATTTTAGCCAATTTACTTTGGTTTTTAGTTTCCAAAATACCTCTTCCATGTACAGAGCTTGCGAAAGTTTAGTAATTACTTGTTTCTCCTTGAATAGAAGATTGTCATCCACCCTTTTATCCATGATCTACTTCTGTACCTCAGCCATCTCTGCTAAATGGGGGGTTTTAATGAAAAACATTACCAAACTTGTTCTCATTCCATATTTTCACCTCTTGTTTAGAATTTTGCAATTTCTTAGCTAGGGCAATTTATTTGCAACGCTTTTCCTCTATGGTCGACCACTTCATCAATTTTTTCTCAGAAGAGGGGTCCAAAAACCACATAAACTCCATTTTGAAGGGGATTACACTAAGCCTTTTTAATAACACCAAATCTAAATTTATGGGGCAATTATCTGAGCCTATAAATTGAAATATTTCTTAATAGAACTTGATCTTCCCTAACAAAAGTATAATGCCTCTATAAATTCCAGCTTGGAGCTTCTTGTTTTATGGTAATTGTTCAATACATATAACATTAATTATAATGGAATATAAATTGGTATGCATTTATTTTTTCCATGGAATGTTTTTATCACATTTATTATAAATCATTTTTTAATATAAGAGCCTTTCAATACATCTTATTTCAAATATTCTAAGGATTTATTATGATTATTTTAATCATATTCTGAAAGGAAAACAATTTTTACTAAGGTTTATAGAAATCTCAAGTTGAATATTTATGATACTTATAATAGACATCTATAATAATTTAATACTATTAGTTTGTATTTATTTTAACCCGGACCATAAATTTCACTATAAAATCGTGACATCTTTCTCAAACAACTAATTTTTCTTATAACTTGTAGAGGCCATAACTTATAGTTGTTGTTAGTGTTATAAAAGACTTGAAATTAATTTATATCTTTACCATGCTAAAAAGAGTAATATTTCTAAGTGTGACATAAAGTGTGTGTTAGGTGAACACATATAGTGTGTAAAGCACATTTGTTTGTGGATAGAAAAGTAGATTTTTTTTTGGGTTTATGTAAACAATTAATAATAGATTCATTGTTTAAAATATTAGTTTTAAATTAGATTAATTTGATATGTTTAACGTTTATGTAGGTTTAAATAGATTGCTTTGTAATAACAAAGCTCTTAAAGCTTTAATGTGGTAGTAGTGTGTTAATTAATCAAGCAACGAGTCAAATTAAGTTTTCATGAAATTGTTAAGGCTAAGTGATAAGTGTAGCTTGTTATCATCATAACTTCAGAAATGGATTCAATTTGATAGATTCAATTATTGAAAGGAACTTACGGATTAAAATCCCTTGAAATAAAATGGAAAGTGTCATTTTAAGACATGTCATTAGAAGGTAAGTACCCATAATAGGGAAGATGGATAAAATAAGCACACTTCATTAATCATAAGAGTGATATGTGTAGATGAGTACCATATTATGAACTCTTATTTAATAAATTATTACACATGCATGAACTTAATATAAGCCTATGAGGAATTCTTGTCGTGAATTTTCGCATATAAGATATTGAATATTTAATTATGTAAGAATTACATTGGACTTGTATTTTGCATATCGAATCCATAAGCAATTAAAGCGAATGGACATGGGTTCTATTTATGTTAGTAGCTCAAGCAAATGAATCAGCATTTGGAAGAGTTAATATAGTTAGATGATAAGAGTTTCTAACTTATAAGGTGAGAAACTTACCTTGATAAACAACAATATGAAGAATATGGTGAATACCTTCTTTGGGATGATAAATTCAATTAAATTGTCGTTTAAATTGTATAAGTTAATTTTGATAAAATTCTTTATACTAAAAAATATCAATTCAAAATTGTATAATAAATTTCCAATATAAACGAAAAATATATATATACAATAACTCTCTTTTATTAATCCAACAATACAAAATGACTATCAATAATAAAAGTACACTAACTACCAATTAGAATAAAACACTTTATCTTTAATATAAAAGTTTTGCTCGTTAATTTTGTAAGAAAGGTTCCATTGATGGATTGGATATTATAATTGAATGACGTTTTGAATAAGTTTTTTTGGGTGGTTGTTTTTATGGCCCTCACAAAAAAAAAATTAGGTGTCCGAAAACAAAAGTGTGATGGAAGATTCGGCTGATCCTTTTCTTGGGTTAAAAACAAACACAAAATAGAAGTTATCCTATACTAGGGTTTACCAAATCCAAAACTGTATTTAATGATTGGGTCCCCCATGACCGACAATTTTCCAAAGCCATCGGACGGGGCTTTACTGCGAGAAAAAGGCCCCTGCAGGCTGCTTCATACATTTACCCAGAGAGGAAGGAGGACTTCCCATCACTGCAAACAAAATTGATTGATTGATGGATTGACTCCTGGTGCTCTTTGCTCAGCCATAAACGTGGCATTGCTCATTCACACCACTCAAATCATATGCTCAAATGATCTGATTTCACACTTATCACATTGCCCCAATTCCTCTCTATATATAATTGAAGCTCTTGCTGCTGTAAGTACATTGTCTGTGTCATGGGAAGTATCATAAATATGAGGTTGGAGGTGACAGTGGGAATATGTATCCTGTGTTTTTATTGCCATTATGGAATTGTGAATGGGGCAGCAGTTGCACCTCCTGCCTCTTCCTGCAGCCCTGTGTTGCTGATGGACTGCATTGGGTCTCCGAAGAGTCACCCCTCTAATAGATGCTGCACATCACTGAAAAGCTTTGTAGAGGATAAATGTTTTTGCTCTCGTCTGCGTGAAGGTATGGTGGATCCATCCACTTACACCACTATTGCTCAATCTTGTGGTATTCCTATCCATGTTACAGCCAAATGTAAACGGTAATGTGTCTTTTCCTTTTGATTCAAATTTAGTTACAGAAGGTTTCTGTTAACTAAGTATTTTCCATCAAGGATAACAAAATAGTACGTTTATAAATTTTATGTTTTTACAGTCTATAATAATTGAATATAAAATTTCTGGTATAACTGTGTGCGTGTTTGGATTATTAATCATGATTTATCATTGAGAGAGATCCTTCTATCGATGATTAATTATAGTTGACGATCCTAAACAAAAACGCACACAGTTATACCCAAAAACTCTATATTGAAAAGGAGTACCTTCTCATCTTTCACAACTCCAAACACAAGTCATAGTTATGTCCAGCTGTATGGTTATGCAGTTTCTGTTTGAAATTTATAAGTGCAAGGTTTCCATTTGTTTGCAGATAAAAGCTGTAGCAGGGGATGGAGGCAAAAGGGCAGAAGAACAGTTCAGAGCATGCAACTTTCAAATCCGTCGAGATCTACCTCTGTACACAGTGGATGTTGAACCAGAAAGGTTTTTGTATAGAATGATATGGCGAGTGTCCAGAAAAGGGTTCTGTATAGAATAATATGGGGAATGTAATGCATTTTGTGTGGTTAAACAAAAGAGCCACCACGAACAGATAATGATTGCTAATATATCTATCTGTTTGGAAAAGGTTAAAATCTGCGCCGTAATTTTTTCATTTAATTGGTTTTCTTGAGCAAGTGTACTATTTAGGCCTATTTAACTTTATTTTTTTTAGGTTTTAGTATATATATTTTTATTTAATTATTTGTTTTAATTTTCTTTAGAAGATTGAATTTAATAGTGAGATCCGAAACACCAGGTAATAACTTTGAGAATGTAATTTCATGTAGATATCTAAAAGAGATATCTCAGAATGCATGAGACACCTTCTTCTAGTTTACTTGGAAGCTATCATTGAAATACTTTGAGAAAAGCTTTTACTATTAAAATAGGAATTACCTTTCACATATTATCAATTCTATTAATCTGTATTAATTTTCTTCTAATTTTTGAGAAGAGATTTTAAATGTTTTTTTTTTTTTTGATACATAGGGAATTAGTTACAATCTTTCATTATCTTTACTTAGGTCTGGATTTCTATGTCTGTGACTCGTACCTACTTTCAGGTTTCGTTGTAATATCCCCTTCAAACAGGGAATATAGAAACACAAAAGCTCTGAACAAAGATACAATCTTGTAGAATGAATTCAGAAGATAAACAATTAACCACAGTAGATCTCTTAACTGTCAATCAAAGATCTTATTATTCGTCCAGATGATTACAATAGTTTTCCTTTGTCATGCATATTCAGAATATGAAAATACAGTCTTGAAACCTGATTCCTCTAGCAAATTGGAAATAACCCTGGGTCTGTGCGGCTCTCGGGTTGCTGTGTCGAAAACACAGTCGCCGTCGTCGGTCGATATACTGCCGACATCGGTCACTGTGGGTCCTTCTCTGTCGACGTCGGTCTTCAGTCGGCCGATGTCGGTCACTGGGGATCTCTGCCTGCCGATGTCGATATCTGCGTGGATCTGTACGGATCTGTACGGACTTCGTACGGCCGCCAATATAATATAACACACCCTGATAGCTGAACAACCTGATCTCAAGATATAGTCTCTATTTGTATAATTTATTGAATCAAAAACCTAATAAAATAAATACCTGGAAAGCTCTGTGACAAGTTCTGTATGAAGTTACCTCTCAAATCTGTAAACCTCTGTGATAACTTCTGTATGAAGCTATCTCTCAATTTGGCAATAGATCAGCTGATATTTCACAGCCTCTGAATCGCACACACTGAAGAGTGGACGTTCTCCAATGCAGATGGAATCCTGGAACCCTTGGCTCAGTCTTCACAGAAGAATTCTTCAATATCAAAAATCAATAATCAATGCATAATCAATCATCGCCTCCATGAGAAACCCTTATACCCTCAAAAAGATATGCTTGCCCTAATTAGGGTTTCTTAAATTAGAATTAGGGTTTCTAATTGAAAATAGGTTAAATAATTAATATTTGATTAAATCAATCAAATATTAATATCTCCCTCAATACATGTCAGATCCTCGAACCGTTCGAAGCTAGTGAACCAGGGAGTGATTCCGCACATGACCATACCAAAATAAAGGCGCTCCGCTGCATATCAAATATCCCTAAATAATAGGAGCTCATGCCAAATGTGTCTGAAATACCCTGAATGAAAGCCAACTGTAGGAATTCTGCAAATCGAAGCCAAGCCAATCTCCATCATGACCCTCTATCCATCCTATCAGCCTACGAAGGTCGCATAATAGGCTAATCATCAAGTCTGTCAATGTCCACGAAAAAGGGGACATGACAATCCGCCCCTCTAGAAATTGCTTGTCCCCAAGCAATCTCGGAACAATGAACCACTCGATCCACCTGGATCCCAAATGTAGTTATGCTCTGCACTACTGTAAATCAATGCAAGTTCCTGCAATATCATCAAAAGTAGATCAAAGAGGAACCCACAATCAAACTGGAGAATGCAACTCAACCAAACTCTAAAAGCACAACTGCCATGGTCAAGAACACATGAGAAACAAACTCTTAGAGCATCATAACCCAAGTAGAATGGACAACTCAAACTGCCAATTCCATCTACAAAAGATGGTGCCAATCCATCCCATAACTGATCACTCTGTTAAGGTGGCATGATCAACTGTACCACACTGTCATCGGTGTGAGAAGAATCAATCTAGAGACTCGACTCCACTAGTATGCCAAACTCATCAAGTCCAGGTACTCCCAAATCCTGAACATGTGTGTCAGCTCCGACAACATGTTCCTCAGCTACAACTGTCGAAACGTACTCACCAACAACACTCAATGTACTATACTCTGAACATACCTCCATACTCTGACTGCCAGCGTCGGACTCATCCTCATCTAACTCTGAAGAAGCTGCTGCTAAAACTATCTCATCATCACAATCTCCAGCTCCCTCATCCTCTGCAACTAACTGAGAGTCTGAATCCCCATGACTAAGCTCATCCACATGTCTCTCGAAATCCTGGTGAGCCACCTTCATTGTCTCTACCTTAGGCTCTGAAGCCTCTGCCTTTGACTCCTCGGAACTATCATGCTGTTCGAAATCTTTGGATTTCGAATCCTCATAATACTCCCATATTATACGATATGCCTTGCCCTTAGGCCTCAAATGACAATTGTGATTGGCATCATATGGATCTTTGTAGTATAAGCAAAGCTTTCTCCTATTAACAGTAGCACACCTGTTATCTCCTATCTCATAAGAATCATGGGACATGCTGCTATCTTGTCCAACTGATCTGTAGTGCTCCCTCCTCAGCTTAACAAAGCGATCAAAAGACAACCTCTCCCGAACTCGAGGAGTTAATAAGTCCCACTCCTCATTCGTTGTCATATACCGCGTGGATTTGTCTTCGAATGTAGGGTATGAAAGACATTCATTTAACCTCTTCAAACTTAGTTTCAACTTCTTCATATCATAGTCCCACTGTCTCTGAGTACTTGAAGTACTTGCAATGCCCATGATTACTTCGCTGATTCAATCTACCCAAACTACCCAACAGGATGGCAAGACATTAGCTCTGATACCACTGTAATATCCCCTTCAAACATGGATTATAGAAACACAAAAGCTCTGAACAAAGATACAATCTTGCAGAATGAATTCAGAAGATAAACAATTAACCACAGTAGATCTCTTAACTGCCAATCAAAGATCTTATTATTCATCCAGATGATTACAATAGTTGTCCTTTGTCATGCATATTCAAAATATGAAAATATAGTCTTGAAACCTGATTCCTCTAGCAAACTAGAAATAACCTTGGGTCTGTGCGGCTCTCGGGTCGCTGTGTCGAAAACACAGTCGTCGTCGTCAGTCGATATACTGCCGACGTCGGTCACTGTGGGTCCTTCTCTGCTGACGTCAGTCTTCAGTCGGCCGATGTCGGTCACTGGGGATCTCTACCTGCCGATGTCGGTATCTGCGTGGATCTGTACGGATCTCGTACGGCCGCCAATATAATATAACACACCCTCATAGCTGAACAACCTGATCTCAAGATATAGTCTCTATCTGTATAATTTATTGAATCAAAAACCTAATAAAATAAATACTTGGAAAGCTCTGTGACAACTTCTGTATGAAGTTACCTCTCAAATCTGTAAACCTCTGTGATAACTTCTGTATGAAGCTATCTCTCAATTTGGCAATAGATCAGCTAATATTTCACAGCCTCTGAAATGCACACACTGAAGAGTGGACATTCTCCAATGCAGATGGAATCCTAGAACCCTTGGCTCAGTCTTCACAGAAGAATTCTTCAATATCAAAAATCAATAATCAATGCATAATCAATAATCGCCTCCATGAGAAACCCTTACTGTAATATCCCTTCGGATACCAAAACAAAAGCTCTAAATTGCTTATCTATATTTCTACAAAATATCTTCAAATAGATAAATAAATCACAGTATAATCTCTTATTTATTTGCTCATATGCTTACAATAGAGGACCTCTGTCAGGTATACAATGAATATTGAAAATACGGCCTTAATAGCCTGAGTATTCTACAAATCTAGGAAATAAATCAGGATCTGGTATGTCTTGGCCTGCTGTGTCGAACACACAGTCGCCAGCGTCGATCGATATACTGCCGACGTCGGTCTCTGTCGGTCCTTCTCTACCGACATCAGTCTTCAGTCGATCGATGTCGGTCACTGGGGATCTCTGTCTATCGAGGTTGGTAACTGCGTGGATCTGTACGAACTGTACGGCCGCCAATAAAGCACAACCTGTCTATTTTCAACCCCTGATCTGAAGATATATGGCTCTAATACAGAAGATCTCTATCTGTATAATTTATTGAATCAAAACCTAATAAAATAAATACCTGGAAAGCTCTGTCAAAACTTCTATATGAAGTTACCTCTCAAATTTGTAAACCTCTGTGATAACTTCTATATGAAGCTATCTCTCAATTTGGCAATAGATCAACTGATATTTCATAGCCTCTGAATCGCACACACTGAAGAGTGGACGTTCTCCAATGCAGATGGAATCCTGGAACCCTTGGCTCAGTCTTCATAGAAGAATTCTTCAATATCAAAAATCAATAATCAATGCATAATCAATAATCGCCTCCATGAGAAACCCTTATACCCTCAAAAAGATATGCTTTCCCTAATTAGGGTTTCTTAAATTAGAATTAGGGTTTATAATTAAAAATAGGCTAAATAATTAATATTTGATTAAATCAATCAAATATTAATATCTCCCTCAATACATGTCAGATCCTCGAACCGTTCGAAGCTGGTGAACCAGGGAGTGATTCCACACATGACCATACCAAAATAAAGGCGCTCCGCTACATATCAAATATCCCTAAATAATAGGAGCTCAGGCCAAATGTGTCTGAAATAACCTGAATGAAAGCCAACTATAGGAATTCTGCAAATCGAAGCCAAGCCAATCTCCATCATGACCCTCTATCCATCTTATCAGCCTACGAAGGTCGCATAATAGGCTAATCATCAAGTCTGTCAATGTCCACGAAAAAGGGGACATGACATTCGTTTTGCTTGGCTCTCATTATATCTACGCTTTTGACTTAGGTTCGCAGCTAGTATAACTTCTACCTCGCCTCAGTAAATACGGCCCTGAATAAAAGAGACCCTCGATAATTCTATTTGGAACTGTCGTCTTCAAAATAATACACAATTTAAATGTTATTATCACTATTAAATTTTATAATTTATCCACAGCACCCATAATACATTGCAAATAGTTTTTGCCAAGGAAACCATTGATCATGATCCCTACACTCTCAAGATGCCACACAATTTAACCTCATTTTCGATGGACATCTAAAAGTCGAATGGTCAATTCTAAATTGACAATTATCTCCCAGGCCAATTCTTTTGTAATGACCTTAAATAAGGAATGTGATATTATGACATCATGGCCACAATTATGGGCTCTACAAATGACAATGACATGGCTTTCATATATTATCTATGTACCATGGAAAATTGTATGAGTTGCCATATATTGTATATGGGTACTAATTTTTACAATTATATTGATTAGTGTTCTTTAATTATGAGGTAAGTTCGTTCGTATATATAATTTTCAATCAATGAATATACTATTAAATGGTGTTTTGTATTTTTTTGAGGGTTTTAGTATACTGTTTTCTTATTTAATTATTTGTTTCAATTTTTTGTTAAGATAAATTTAATAGTGAGATCCGAAATGTTAGAAAATCACTTTGAAAAATGTAATTTAGAGAAATAGAGTATGGAAGTATCTTTCAGAATGTATAACACCATCTTCTAGTTTACTTGGAAGCTATCATTGGAATCTACTCAAATAATCTAATAGAGGCTTTTGCTATAAAATAGGGATTACACTTCACATACCATCAATTCCATCAATCTGCATCAATTTTCCTCTAATTTATGAGAAGAGACTCTGGATGTTTTTATCACAGATTAAAGAATTGGAGTTGAGTTTTTCCTTTATTAGATTTTATAATATATCCATCACACCCACAATACATTGTAGATATTTTTGGCCAACGAAACCATTGATCATGATCCCTACACTCTCAAGATGCCACACGATTTAACCTCATTTTCGATGGACATCTAGAGTCGAATGGTCAAAATTCCAAATTGAGATTGATCTCCTAGGCCAATTCTTTTGTAATGACATTAAGTAAGGAATGTGATATTATGACATCATGACCATGATTATGGGCTCTACAAATGACAATGACATGGCTTTCATAGATGATCCATGTACCATGGAAAATTGTATTAATCACCATATATTGTATATGAGTACCAATCTTTATAATTACATTGATAGGTGTTCATTAATTATGAGGTAAGTTCATTTGTATATATAATTTTCAATCAATGAATAAACTATTAAATGGTGTTTTTCATTTTTGTCTACTGTAAAAATCATATTGGTTGTTGATGACTTTTTGCATCAACAATGTTTAAATGACCATTGAATTATTTCACCTTTGACCATTGTGCATCATTCTCCTTTTTCCTCACTCAAATAGCAAATTTACATCCACATTGGCTTCTCAAACTTGTCATGCATTGATTTCTTTACACCTTTCCTATCCCTCTTCCAACAACCGCAACAATGATTTCACTAAACTTTCATTTACTTTACTCCTCATTGTAGTAGTGTCAACAAGAGAAAGATCAAGTTGTTCTTATATCCATAGAGAGGAATCAACCACGGAGAGGTTTTCATATTAACATAGAGGGGTATTTGAAGGGGGTGTCTACTATGAAGGATTTATGTTGGAGCCTTGAACCCACTACCTACCTCTTTCTCACAACTATATTATTTACATTTATTTAGGTAATTGTTATTTGACTACATGGTTATTTCTCTACTCTTAAGGACATACCATTATACAATAGAATTTCATTAGTTTTTAGATGCTAGGGTTTTTAGGTCATTGCCAATTATATGCAAGAGTAGAGCAATGTGAGATGTTGAGTTCTGAATAGGTGTGAATAAAATGAGTAGTGGGATTAACAACAAAACAAGTTGAGTAAAGTGTAGTTAGAAAAATGAATCCCCCATGGCAAAAAAATCCTTTTATGTATGGTTAATTTAATTTTAATGTGGAACACAAGTACCAGTTTATTGTCGATACATCGAAAACTAGTAGACTAAGTAGTTGGTTATTTTTATTTTTATTTTTTTATTTAAGTATTTGTCTGTTTAAATTTTATAGTGCCCAAAGAGGACTCTAGATGCTATGGAGATTTTGAATGATTACTATTATAATATGATGGAATGGAGCGCCAAGAACATTTTGGCCATGGTACTTTGCTAAAGGGTGTACCTATGGGATGCCTCCATTATCATTATTTTGGAGTTTGTGAGCATGAGGGAGGAGGGGGATCTTGTGATTAGTGTTAGTTGGGCCTATGGTGGGAGTGATATTGTAGTTGGGATGAAGAAATACAATGTGAAAATATGGGACAAATTATAATCAGTAGTTAAGAACATTGCAGGGTCATAATGGTTGATTAAGATCACTAGCTTGGAATTGGGATTCCACTTTAACATTAGGTGGGTTGGATACCAAGATTTAAGTATGATGTTCAGACCTACAAACACATTGTGGACAATTTGAGTTTTGAAAATGATGAGAGGATATTAGAAAAGGATCCATAGTTTAGCCTTTTTAACATTATTTCATTACAACATTTAGACCATTTAAAGTCATCTTTAACTCACTGAGGTTTTTTTTTTTCTAATTTAAAACCCTTGAGTTGATTTAAAGTTGCATTTGGGAGGCATTTTTATAGGGTGACGTTAAGGTGTCTCTAGGACAGGTGACTTTAGAAGGTGACATTGGGATGTCTTTGTAGGTGACATTGGGGTGAATTTAGAGGTGATGTTAGGGGTTTCTCAAATTTTACATTGGGGTGACTTCAATGTTGAAGTTTGGGTGACTTTATTTGTGACCTAATTTTTTTTCACTAAGGGGTGATTTAGGTGTCCCTAAAGGAAATTTTTTTGCCATCTTTAAAATGACTTTAGTCTTTGACATAAGGTCATTTTTAGTAAATTAAAATATTAATTAAAATACAATGCTAGATTATTGTATTTGGGTAAAAATTATCCATATAAAAAATAAGTGCATCATTTTGTTAAGCATTTGTAATGAATTGAGGAAGAGGGCATGATTCCATGAATATTGTGTTGAATTGATAAATATGGCATGAAGTTTGTGTTGAACTAAGAAAGAGGGCATGAATATTGTGTTGAATTGATAAAAAGACGTGTATTGTGTTGAATTTAGGAGATATTGCTTATATATTATGTTTAGTTGAGAAAGCTATGGAATCATTTTGTTGTGTATTTACATTGAATTGAGTATTTGTTGAATTAAGCAGTTGAGGGTGATCAAGGGTAAATTAGAGTCTTGAAGAAATAAATTGAAGGTGAATTAGATTCTACTTACATTAAATTCAAGGAAAATTGGGCATGGTGAATTATAAAATTGAACTATAATGTTTAACCCTAAAATATGGATTTGGGAATCTAGGGTTAAAGGGGTAGAGATAACCTAGTGCACAAGGATGGTAGACTATCTCTATAGTAGGCCAATTAATTTTTAAAACTTAGATAAACATATATTGAATTTATTATGCTAAGAGATGCTAACAATAGAAAGTACAACTATGCTAGATATTGTAATGATAATGAAAGTAAGATACATAACTAGTTTTGATGCTAATATAGATCTAGATCTAGAACAAGAAAGAATAAGACTAGAAGTGGATTCTAGATCAGTCATCAGATTCTAGATTAAGCATTTATGTGACCTTAGATACTTGCATTGACCTCAAACGATTGCATCAATTCTTATGTGAACTTGGACATAGGTGTCCTGTACAGAATGCTTATTGGATCTAGATGCAACCACTTAGAATGTTATGGGTTATGTGTCACCTTCACTTTGGTTTGCTCAAATCTGGATCATGGGTTGTTACTCATCAAATAGAAAAACCCTAGTTCTTCTTCTTCATATTGGTTGTGGAAAAAATGGATTAGTGGGCACATAGTGTCAAGCTTCTCCAAATACTCCTCTATCAATGAGAATTACCTACATAGATAATACTCTTAAGAGGTCCTTAGACTTATGTATGTATCCCTTACATGTTGGCTTGTGTGTGTATCATGATGCAATGTGTGATAATCAAGCACATAAAGTCACCTAACTTTTAACTTGGCAAATGTGGCTCATGGGATACTCCTTCAGTACTTTAGACATGTAGATGTGGTGTCCCTATGATTGATATCGAAATAGAGGGAAATAGGAAAGATTAGCTCACTTGAATGCTTGATTGGATGCCTTTTGTAATTTTCCTTGTGAGATGTAAGAAGTTGTTAGGTCTGTGCTAGGTGAGGAATGAATGAGGATTGATCATGCATATATAGCAATTTTTTTGGAGAATATCTCACATTAAAGCACTTAGGTCAACCATATGGATATGTTTCATTTTCAAATTAGATGACTTTAGAGCATTGGACACTTGTATTGGGATAGAATATTTGCATTGATGTAGGCATTTGATTAGGATACAAGTGTTCAAGAAGCTAGAAAACAAGGATAGGTCTAAAACTTGTAGAGATAAAAGATAAGTATGTTTATAACATTATGAGAATGATATAAGGTTTATCCCATCAAAATAACATTGGCCAGACTAAGAGATAATCAATAGGCATATATAGATAGTGTATGTGAGACTTTCAATAATGGTAAAGGTCTAGAACTGAGAGGAATAACCAATGTCTGTATTTGCCAAGTGTACAAGACTGAGATGTTACATAATTCATAAATAGTGTCTACATTTCTTGTTTAATCTAGTAATGGAATTTCTATTTTAAATGAAAATAAATACATACTTGGGTGTGTATAACACACCTTGCCTTTGTGTGAACCCAACTTGAGTGCTTTTTTGGTGACATAACTACAACCAAGAGCATGTTACAATGTATAATCAGTGCATATAATCTAAAATTGAAAGCATTGAAATATTGGAATTGAAGAGAGCAAGGTTTACGATTACACTTGTGTATTAAGGCAATTGCCTTGCCTTTTGGAAATTTGATTTTAAAAGATGTATCATTATGAACCATTATAGTTGAGATTAGGACAAATATAAAATCTGGAAAGTGCATAAATATATAAATATTGGAGGACACATTCCCCCAACCTTGGAAAAAAGGTGAGTTGCCACTTGGTAGTTAAAATTAACACTACCATGCAATACAATCATACATATAACCTAATGAGCGTGAGTTGATCCAAGTCAACACACACTATAAATATTATGAGGTTGGATGATGTAATCAAGTCTAACCTATAAAATTGGAAAGATTTAGTGATTTAATCACCTTAATCATACCAAAATTGAACTAAATACTACATTAGATTGGCTCAATATAGGCTGTAATAGTCTAACTTGGTGAGATAAAGTCTATAAATATTTTAAATCTGAAAGTTGATTTGATTTTACAAATTTAGGTGGTTTTTTGCATAGCATATGCACCTTATGTATGTCTCATGTTGAAACTTGGGTATAATAATATTACCAATGTATAAAATTCTACCACAATTGTGTATATGAATCATATAACTATGAATTTTGGCCACTTTGTAAATTGTGTATGTGTGGAGAATATCTTTCCATAATATGCCCCCACTATAATCTAAAACTAAAAACTAGTGTAAGTGTGGAGAACATGTTTCCATAACATTCCCCCACTACAATCTAAATTTGTGAAGAGTGTGGAAGCCATACCTCTATAGCATGCCCCAACTAATATGACACCCCTTTTAAGATGAGGTTAAGTATCAACTGGTAGTTACCTTACCTCAAATGTATAAGATAATCATATAATCTATGTATGAACCATGTAACATATATGACAAATATGTCTATGTAGATATATCATTGAAGTTCATAGAATGTGATCACATCAAGTCCTAAGATGCATTATATATATCATGGTAACATATAGATAGTAATAATACAAACTCAACAAGTAGTCAAACACATACACAAAGGCACTCAAAAGTAAGTCAAAAAGGCCATGTTCCATAGAGACCTAAAATAAGGGGCATGCTCAAATGTCACACAATCGAAGGGACATGATTTAGTAAAATGTCCATAAAATCAAGCATGACATATTCAAATGTCCATACAACCAATAATTACATATTCAAATGTCAAAAAGGCAAATAAAGGCATGGGGTTGTAAATAATGGAAAATTCAAATGCTTAAATAAGAAATACAATAGGAAGGAAAAAAACTCAAGTAAGTGCATAATGAAAGCATAAGTAAACATCATAAACATAGTATACTAGCCCATGGATCATATGTTTTAGTTAAAAATTTTAATTACATATCATATCAAGTACACTATGAAATATATAAGCATGGATAAAGACATTTTTAAGTACATAAGCTCAAACATAACATTGTAAAGTG
Organism: Torreya grandis; assembly: GCA_037957365.1. Taxonomy (NCBI): domain Eukaryota; kingdom Viridiplantae; phylum Streptophyta; class Pinopsida; order Cupressales; family Taxaceae; genus Torreya; species Torreya grandis. The sequence continues at coordinate 911,282 of JARHVA010005036.1, read as the reverse complement.
ATCATGGAATAATATAACCTAGATCTATAATGATCAAAGAAGTGGATGCCTCCATTGTCCACTTGACATGAGTATAGAGAAGGACCAACATCCATAAGTGCATAGATCATGTATATGTGTATGCATGTATCAGAATCAAAGGATGCCTAAAACACATGTACATAGAAATAAATGGTATGTTATCCACTAATATAGAATTAACAATATAGATGCCAAGGAGCTAATAGGACATGTGAATGTTGTAAATGTTATTAGATTTTTGAAGTTTTTTGTAGGTATTTTTGGAATATTTGAAGATTGTATAAGCTACCAAATGATTTCAAGAGGAGGATGAGAATATTTTGAGTAGTGGTAAATGAATAACTTGTCTTGAACTATATCTTTCATATGTGTGCATATTAAAAGTATAAATTGTATTGTGTTATTATATCAAGGGGATGCAATGATTAATATAATGTGCCTCTTGCTCTCTGGTGATGCTAGATTTCACAAAAATGTTATTCCAAGAGGCTTTTAGTTTCTATTTTTAAATATTTTCTATCATTTAACTTTACTGATATGCCATTGCTTGTATTTGTGTGTAGCTCAGATGTTAATACCTTATGGACATCTTGAGTTATATGGTTTATATTGCCTTTATCTATATTTAGTTATATACTTTCTAGAGATGGATTCAACCGATATGTACCAAGTTCTGTAGGTATAAATGGATCATGTGGTAAGGTATTAATTGGATTAGAAAAAAATTCTCTCAATTGTTCATTTACCATATTGGCATCAGGAATAATATCACCACTATCATAATCATTCAAAATTGTGCCCTTTTATTGTTCAATATTGATCAATAAATGGATCTCACATGGTTTAGTTTATAGTGGTTTGAATATCATTGGTTCTTTTGGTAATTATGTATTATTCAAATAAAATTGGTTCCTTTGGTTATTGTACTCTCTCTATTTATTTATTCTTTTGATCCTTCTCTTACTTTAAATTGTCTTTTAGTAAACCATATTTGTTGTTTTGGCACTTGTGTTTTAGGATAAGTACTCATAATGTGAGTGGTTCACTTGAGGTATGTATGAATTATAGGACCAAAACTACCTTTGTGAGCTTGTAGTTTTTTCTTTAATGCAAAACAATAATCTATATGATGCCCATGCATTCTATGATATGCACAATAGTATTTGGATCACCTTATAGGATGTGGAGGAGCTAATTTGATCACTTTGTCTTAAATCATTTCTCTTAAGATTTCTAGTGGCCTCTTAGTAGCATTTTGGTCACTTTTTGAATCACTTTTTTATATGTATTTTGTTGTATATTTTTGTTTGGATGTGAAACCTTGTTTGGCACAACATTGGTAGATGAGGATGCAAACACATGATTAACACTACCATGTGTTGGATTTTGTAGGTATGCAATTTGATTTTTTAGTAATGTGATATTTGAAATGAAAATATTTTTCACTCTTCTATTGAATTGATCATAATAATGATTTTATATTTTAAAGATTCATAAGCACAAACCATAGGTACCTTGTATTGAACATACATATATACACCATCTACCTTACCCCTTGAATGAGTGATCAAATGGACTTGATTAGAGGGATGGTAGTTATCCCCCTTCTTAGGGTTAGGGGGAAGAGGCTCAATACTATTTACATAAGAGTTGTAAATAAGGGCTTAAATTCTGATTGTGTTTTAAAACCCTCTCATTATACTGATCAATTTGGTTTTTCCTTTTAATTGGTTTCATCATACATGAAACATAATAAGTAATAACTACCATGATGTAATATAAAATGAAGTAACTAAGAGATATATCCATATTAAACATGTTTTTAGAAAAGGGAAAATTCTAAGTTTTAAATTTTTAACATTTTGAAATTAGTATTCAGAAAATAGTAACTTAGAAAGCCCTAGGTCAATTAGTGTTCTAAGACCAAAGTTAAGGATCGACACAATGTGAAAAATGAATAGAAAGAACTAAAATGAGATTAGATGAGAAATTTTGTAATTTCAATTAGGTTTTTCAATAAAATTAGGAATTGAGATGAACCCAAAAAAATAGAGAAATAAAAGTATAATATACTGCCTATAGGTCTAAATTTACTAAAAATATTGAAATACTAAATTCACAAAATCCATACAATATTTTTATAAAAAAATATAATTTTGTCTATATCAACATAATAATGAAAACCCTATGAATAATTTGAAATTTGATCTATTATGTATCATAAATATGTCAAACAATGTGGAATGCTTCACAAGTAAAACCTTATAATAATCCCAATAAAGAATTAGAAAATGTGATAGAGAATTAACTTATTTAAAATATATGAGATAATTTTTTCAATAAAATATTATTTTTGACAAAACCCATAAATTAATTACAAAATAAATACACCATTCACCTTTTATGTCAATATTTACTTAAAATAATAAACTATTAAAAGTGAACAATCTGTACCAAATTTTGGCAAAAAAAATTAAGTTTTTGAGTATACAAACCTTAGTATAAAATAACTCTAAGCGATTTTCAAATGGATATTTTTTGAGGCCTAAATTCAAAAATCAAGAAAGAATCAACTTACAAGTGTTTGAACATGAATTTTGGTGATGAGGAGGGTAAAACCCTAGGGTAAAGTTTTAGATCTGAAAGTCAGTCACAACAAGTTAAAGCCCTAGATCAAGCTAGGTTTTCAATGGGATACTCATAGGTCAAGTTCACCAAATTTTTAATCCTAAAATATAGATTAATGAATCTAGAGTGAAAGGGGTAGAGATAGCTTAGGGCACAAGAATGGTAGACTATCTCTATAACAAGCCAATTAATTTTAAAAACTTAGATAAACATATACTAAATTTATTATGCTAAGATATTTTTAAAATAGAAAGTAAAACTATGTTAGATATTACAATTAAATTTAAAATAAGATACTTAGTTGGTTCTAATTATAATACATATCTAGATCTGGAACAAGAAGGAATAAGACTGGAAGTGGATTTTAGATCAGTTTTAAAATTTTAGATTAAAAAATTTTGACCTTAGACACTTGTATCAACCTTGAATGGTTGTATCAATGCTTATATCTAACTTGGATGCAAATGTCGTATACAAAATACTTATTAGATATTGATTTGACCACCTATAATGTTTTGGGTTCTATGTTGCCTTTACTCTAGTGTGCTCAAATCTAGATCATGGGTTGTTACTTCTTGTCAAATATCAAAACCCTGGTTCTTCATCTTCATATTGGTTGTGGAAAAAATGACTTCATGGGCACACATTATTGATTTGCCCCAAATATCCCTCTATCAATTAGTGTTGCCTATATAACCAATACTTAGAAGAGGGCATCAAACTTATGTAGTTATCTCCTACATGTTGTCTTATGTGTGTATCAGGGTGCAATGTGTGATAATAAAGTACATAGAGTGACCTAGCTTGTAACTTGGCAAATGTGGCCCATGGGATGTTCCTTCAGTACTTTAGACATGTAGATGTGTTTTCCCTATAACTGATATATAAATAGGGGAATAGGTAATATTTGATCACTCTAATGCTTGATTAAATGCCTTTTGTAAGTTTTCTTATGAGAGGTAAGAAGTTACTAGGTATATGCTAGGTGAGGAATGAATGAGGATTGATCATGCATATATACCAATCATTTTAGATAATATATCACATTAAATCACTTAGGTTGACCATATGGATAAATTTCATTTTAAAATTAAATTATTTTAGGGTACTATACACTTGTGTTGGGATATGATATTTGCATCGACGTAGGTGTTTGACTAGGACAACATGTCTAGGAAGCTAGAAAACATGCATAGACCAAAAACTTACAGATATAAAATATAAGTAAGTGTACAATATTTTGAGCATGGCAAAAGGTCTTAGTCATTAGAATAGCATTGGTCAGACTAAAAGATAAGCAATAGGCATAAAGAGATAGTGTATGTGATCCTTTCAACAATGGTAAAGGTTTATAACTGAGAGGAATAACCAATGTTTGTATTGTTCAAATGTACAAGACTAAGGTGCTATATAATTCATAAATAGTGTCTACATATAGAAAACCCAAATTTTTGAGTACATATTATATCTTAGTAATTTTATTACATAGTTTTCATAATTTTATTTTATTAAATTGGACAAAAATAAATATATATTTCATATTAGGCCCACTCATTCTCAGAGGGAAGGGGGGAGGTAGTAGATAAAATTGTCGATACTTGACATTATTCAACATTTTTATATGTACTACCTTTGACCGTTATTGATCCCCTTTCTCATTTCATAATATGCTTACGATCTTGCCTTTGGGATGGGAAAACCATAATTGGTACTTGATATTATCCAATTCTAAATTTTTATTTCATCCTCTAGTTAAGTGTACTAAGGTGAAACTATATTTTAAGGACTTGAGTAACTATCAAGTTACATGATAGACATGAGATCAAGCTAAAATTTAACAGGGGATGTGTATTGATGCTCAAATACATATTCATGCTTTTCATGAAAGGCATAAACATTCAAGATTTGATAAGTGTTCAATGAACCCCTCGTCTAGGGTTTTTTTAATGGTGAATCTTTGTTAATTCACAAATATTTTGTTTTAAAAAATCTAGATTTGGATATTTTGTCAGACCTGTAAAGAGCATTGGGTCTCCAAAAAAATTGGGTTGTATATGTGATTGATAGGTTAGTTTACCTATTATTGATAACTAATTCCACAATTTTGACTATAAATCACCATGCCATAGAACTAAATTCTACATTATTTCACCAACATATATTATACACCACATATGGCATATCTTAATCTAATATATTTTATAGATTATTGAGATCATAAATTCAACCCATCCCTGAAAGACGACATGGACTCGATGGTAGGGAGGTGATAATAAGTCATAGATAGTGAATAGAAATGAAAGGAATCCATAAGGTTTGGGAACTATCCAAAGGGTCTAGATGATGTCCAGATAGATTGAATAATGTCCATAGGGCCTAGATGCAGCCTATAATGTTTGGATGGTAGCCAAATAAACTAGACGATGTCTACAAGACCTAGATGTTAGTCACTAGGCCTAGATGGTGACCACATAACCTGGATGACATAGATAGAGTCTAGATGTCATCTATAAATTTTAAATGATGATCAAATATCCTAGACAACATCTATAGGGTCTAGACACCATTCACAAAGTCTTGACGGTGACCAGGCTATCTAGATGATCTCCATAGGGTATAAATGCCATCCATTAAGGTTAAATGGTAACTAGACCATGTGGGCAATGTCCATAGGTTTTGAATACTATACATAGGCTATGAACTACAAGCAGATAACTTAAATGATGTCCATAAGGTTTAGATGCCATCCATAGAGTCTAGATAATGACTAGATATCCTAGATAGTGTCTATAGGGGTTGGATGCCATCCACAAACTCTAGATGGTGACCAAACTAAATGGATTATGTCCATAGCATCTGGATGCCATCTACATAGTCTAGACAATAACCAAACATCTTGGATGGTGTCCATAGAATCTATACATCATCCACAGACTCTAGACATCATTGATAGAATGTAAATGATGACCAGATAGATTGGATGACATCCACAAGGTTTACACACCATTTACAAGATTTTTGTGGCAATTAGGAATAATGGATGGTATCCATAGGGATTGAGTTGTATCTAAAAGTATTAGGCAAAGACCATAAGTAATTGGTAGTGCTTTGAATTTGTAGGGACTTTAACTAGTAGCCATATGGAAAGGATGATTGAATGCATAGTGCCAAAGTGGCAAGGATAGCTTGTCTAGAAGAAAAAGTCTAAAAGTTCATCTGGTGATAAAGGTAAGAGTTTAGGCAAATTATCAAGGACAAAGAGAATATTATCTTATTTTGGGCATCCAACAAGAACAACCAAGCAAATTCAACCTACACCCACACAAAATATAGGTATTAAATGGTTTGCATAATTTTTTTATTTATTTGTAATGAATATTATTTAATATTTAAAGGAAAATAGCAAAATATTTATACATGTAGAGCATTCCACTGAGTGTGGTATTTGAAATTAAATATTTAATCATAATATTACTTCACCATTTGAAGATATTATTGATGATAACATGCGACCACTTGAAGACATACCTGAATATGGCATGGCTATGGTGAATGACAAACTAGATGATATGATACAAACATCAAAAGAAATTTTTATATCTCTAAAAAATTCCATGGAAAATAAAAATCCCCAATTTTTGTCAATGAAGAGAGGAATTGAGGACATTTTAGATGATGAGATTAATACAACAGATTAAAGTAATCAAAATTTTGTACGAAGAAAGATAAGAATATGGATAATTAGAAGGTCTTTTAAGTTTGAATATGAAACAAAATTTCCTTTCATTGAACTAGTAGAGCCATAAAATAGTGTTGATACCCCAAGTGAATGTAAATTCACAATATGTTCTTAGAAATTAGGAAAGGACCACAAAATGTAACTTAAACTGGACACAATTGAGAAACAGTTTGGCAAAGTTTATGTGTCTGTTGAAAAATATGGACAAATTCAAAAGAATCATAGATGGAAAGATGAAAATGAATGCATGGATGTTAGATATGTGGTAGAGTATGAAAAAAATAAGAAACATAGGCAACATCTTGTTGATAAAGGAGGAACAATTACAAATCAAATAGGAAAAGTTATTCAATCAAATTAGTATGCAAAAAATATATAATTCTCAATGATCTATAATATTCTCAAAAAAGGTAGACCTATATCTAAATTTTTAGATTATAAAACTCTATAACATAATGGACTTCATAACATTCCACATTCACACTAGTCAAATGGCAGTGCTTGGGACATGGTAAAATGTCTTGCGATGATTGAGAAGGAAGATTTGAAAGAAAAAGTTTAAAATGTAAGTTTTATATCAATGTCCATTGATGAGGTCATAACAGTTGACAACACAACATGGGTTTGTATCCATGTTTACACTTTTGAGAACACTTTAAGGACATCATCTATTATCTATATATAAAATGATTAAAAATTACAATGTAGAAAACCTTTCCAAAATAGTTATTTTTAATTTGAAGGATATTGTTGGGATGGATGATTATGCTATAGTTATGAAGTTGGCATATATTGGAAATGATGGTGCAATAGTGATGCAGGGTAATAGAAATGGTTTGTGTGTTTGAATATAGACAATAGTTTCCCCATATATGATTTGAATTCATTGCATGGCTCATAGAATGAATCTTGCATACAAGATTGTAAGTATGTTTGAAAATGTTACAAAAGTAGAGGAACTTATCCATGATTTACACTCTTATATTTCAAGTAGACCCAAAAGGTTTTTAGAGTTTCATAATTTCTCAATTGGGGTTACCGATGGTAAAAATATTCTAAAAGATAATGATGCAAGATGGATTTCCATGTATGATCCTGCATTCAAATTTTTTGAAGAATATCCTTCACTAGCAAGTTTCATGTTTAAATATCATATGGAAGCCAATAAGGAAAAGGATCTATTGAATAAATTTAATAGATTTTGAAATGCTTTTGACACTATGTGTCAATCTACCAATGTTTAATGAAATAAATTATTTGATGAAATGTAGTCAAGAAAGATCGATATATATTATAGACTTCATACATTTGAGAAAACGGGTTTGTCAATCTCTTGATGTCTTATACTTGGGCTAAAATAGTTTTAAGCTTCCTATTTTTTCTAGTTGGAAAACTTTAAAAGATATTAAGGATCCAAAATCTTATTTAAAATTAAGTATTCATGATCATATTTGTATCTTCATGAATGGAAGGAAATATTACTGCACACATTCTAAAAATAAGTTGATTGTGCAGGTTTATAAATTGAAGAAGTCCCTATAACATGTATTATTTATGAAACCATGATAATGGAAACATGAATAAAATTCAGAAAGATAAAAGGATATCTTGCTTATGAAAATTGGAGAACATTTTCAAAGGCATGATTTGCTTGAAGCCATGGCAGTGGTGAATACCATATTTTGGAGAGCTGAGGATGGTAAAAAACAAATTAATAATTTATTTCTTAGATACATGACAAATTATTGGATAGATATTTTGTAAATTTTTTTAAACATATCTAAGTAGTCATGGGATTAAATCCCATTCATTTAATAGTGAAGCTCACATATATTTATGCTTATCTATTTCTAATTACTTACAACTTATATTTATTCACAACATATACAAATTATGTGCAAATTGTTTTGATTGTGGGTATTACTTTAATCACTTTGTTCATGAGCCATAACAAAGGGATTTTATAGCAAGTAAGTAACTAGTTTTGGGAATGTGGAAAAAATTTAAGAGAGAATACAAAATAAGGGAAAGATTATAATGCTTTGAAAAAGAAGAAAATTGCATTTCATAATAAATAGTTTTGCAAAGTCTATTGTATCCATATAAGTAATTAAACATATAAAGTGTGATAACCTTCCAAAAAATGATTAAGAAAAGTATGAATTCAACTTAGATTAAAATATAATGCAAAGTTTACCATTTTATCTTCATAGAATGAATGGATTGATTCCCTCAAACATAAAGTTATTCAAGAAAACAAATTTCCTTATTCACTTCTAGCACAATTCATACAAAATAATCAGATTATCTAAACACAAAGTTTTAGATTTATTAAACTCATTGTATAATTATTACAATTATTTGTTTGAAAAAAATTATCATCCTTTGGCACACTAGCCTGAAGTCATATTTATACAATTTTAGATATAGAAACCCAAAAGGAGATAACTTCCTCAATTCCCATGTTCTACACCAAAACTGAAAACCATTGAGTAATGTATTCTTTCTAATTTTCTTTTGTGGCATGCAAAAGCTAGTGACATGTAGTGCTTCTTTGATCTCTTTGTTTGGATTGAATACAACCACTTTGCATGTAACCTAAACTTTGTTTAAGTAATTAAATTTCACTAGATAATTGAAAGTAATGTCATTTCAACAAAATTACTTAAGTCTTTTAAATTTACAAAGTAATTCTACTTTACAAGTATATCATTCAATGACATCATTATACAAAGTAATTACTTAAAACAAACTTGCTTTTATAGTAAATCTATGAAATGAAAGAAGGAAACTTAAGAAGAAGAGAGGGCAGTTTTATTTTGAAACACATAACAAGATATTTAATCTACTTCATGAACCTAGGTCTTGAATTTTTCCCTATATTTGGTATGTTGAGAGATTATTAATTAGATTGTTACATCATCTGATTTAGCAATTGACTGTCTTTTTATTTCCAATCTTAGCATCTCTCTTTCAATTCTTTTGTAATGAGCTTTAGTTCTCTCAAGCCTTGGCTCAAGTCTCTTTATTTCTACTCAGCACTTGATCAACTCTTTGATAGACTTGGTTGCAAAAGGAGTTATGGCTTTGTCCATCCACTGCTTGAATTATCCACCTAAATGTTTAGTTTTTCTTAGAGAATCACTAGACCAGATACTAGTAAGACCAAAATGGGATTATTCAAGATTTACCTTTACACCACATGCATCTTCTTCTAAATTCTTCATCTCCTCTTCTATGTCTAGTAGAATACTCAAATATAAAGATATGAGATATTCTTCTTTTTTTATCTTCTTCATAGATCCCTCACGAGCAATTTATTCCTCAATAAAAATATTCTCATCTAAATTAGCCATTGCTTACAGGCTTTCCTATTGAAGCTTGGAGATGCCATTTTCATTTTCTAACTCCTTCCTTACCCCCCTTCTATTATCTTATTGATAATATTATAATGAGCATCTAGAATTTTTGGGAAGAGACCCTGGGATATTTTCTTCATTTTATTAATCCACTTATCTATAGTTTTTGCCTTATCTATATTCTCTTCCACTTTAATAATCACTTGTTGAGAAATCACAACTTCTGGATGTAATGCCTATTGAGGAGTAGACTTTCCTAATTTGGCAATCATCTCACACAAATTATCATTTTTCTCCTTCAATTTAGCCTTGTCAAATTTCTCCTCATCAAGTTTCCTAAAGAGAGTATATATTAGGGTTTATGTATCTTTCTTTAATCATTTAGTGGTAACCTTCCCAAGGGGTATCTTTGAAATTGTTAAGTCACTTTAAGTGACTTCTTTTTTGTTCATTCCCTGTGGTGGAAATTCTATCTCAACAAAAATTTTCCCTAAAGGTTCAATTATCAATTTTGAAGTTACTTTTGCTTGCTTGGGCTTCTTCTCATTCTTGTCTAGACTTTTCAATAACTGTAAGTCTATCTCTTCAATATTAATCACTTCCTTTGATTCTAGAGTTATCTGCAATTCTAACTAGGATGAAAATTTTGTACTCTTGGAAGTGCTTGAATGAATAACCATTTGTTTCTAGTCATTTCTAACTACCAGTTCATGAGAAGGAACTTCTTGTGCAAAAGTGTCTTTCTAAATTTTTTTTGTTGAGTCTTTTTCTCCATACTTCTCAATTTCCTCTGTTGCCTTTTTTGCCACTATTCCTACCTCCTTCTCTTTCTTAGATTCTTTTCCTTCTATCACCTCCATCTTCTTCTTTGGGTCCTCAACAATATTATCTGTTATTATATATACTTATTTTTTGGCTTCTTCTCTTATTTCAACTTATTTCTCTTTTTAAGACACTAACTCTTCCAGAGCTTCTTTCTCAGGCTCTTTTTCAATGACGGGTTGATCTTATAGAGGATGTGGTGGTGATGAATGAGGTGGGGAAGATGGAGGAGGAGGAGGAGATTCCTTTGGAATATATTTCTTAGAATATTTGGTAATATAATACTTAGGAGGAGGCATCAAAGTTGATGAGTCCATGTTAAAGTGGAAGTGGGAATGGTGGAAACAATAGGAAAAGAAGTAATAGTAGAAGAGTCTAATGATGGGGTGGGAACAACTGACTGAGTGAGATCTTTATCTTTTACTAATGAAAATGTATCATCAACATTTTTCTTCAACTTCAATTTTTTTATGAGACCTTGGCTACTTTCCCATTGTACTGTCTCTTTCCTCTTCTAATTTGTATGAGTAGTCTATTTCATTAATCCATCCATACATTATCCTTTATTCAGAAGCTATGTGGAATTCAGCTAAAATGTGTGAAGTTCTCTTTGTGATAGTTTTAACTTGGTTTTCACCAAAAATAATTTTAGGTATTGAAACATTGTCTTCTCCAACAACATGAAAAATGTCACTAGTGATAACCCCATCATCATCCATATCCTCAAAGATAGTGGCTAGATCAAATGCATGAATCTATTCCATAGTTAATCTACTATTTTCCTTTCTCCTTACATCAAACTCATCTTTGCAATCAATCCAATAATCCTCAAGTGCTAAGATATGCATGTACTCAAGGGAAACAATATTCTAAGCTACACCTCTTTAATCATAATTAGTTCTATCATCAAAGTGTGTTTGAGTGTAATGATGGTACATCTCCTTCTTTACATTCTTAGATTTATAAATTGTTGGAAAATGATAGTGGCCAACTACAATGGGAAAATTGATAGCTACTTTATGAGCTTTTGACTATAAATCATGTAATTCAACAAGTTGTTTGCACATTTCCATAATAACCCACTTGTCACTTGGATATCTAAGTAGTTTGATAGGTGCACCTAAGAAAATTCTTTCTCTAAGATATGTGAAGCTGATAAATTAGATGAGAATGTACCCATATAGTGAAATTGCATCCCATGCTTCATCTGATACTCTTTTATGTTTCAAGAATGTGTTCAACTTGTAAATGAGTTCATAAAAAAATTTATCATTTACTACAATATAATATTTTTAGTACTCTGAAGAACCAACTGAGGGTAATACTCATAAATTGGTTCACTTGATAGTGTTATTTTTGTTCTCAACCTTAAAAAGGATCCACTTGAGGTTGTTGCATACATAAGCTCTGAAGTCATCTTGAAAGTAAAATTCTAAAACACATTCCTTAATTGTTGATCCATATTATCACTTATCATTCTTGTCCATTCAATTTTGGTTAAGCTTCTAGTGACATCAATAGTCCTAATATAGGCATACATCCATGGGGAGAAACACATGGCATTCCTCTCACCATTGATTTTGCATAGTAATTGGATGATATCATCTACTTCCTAAATGAAATCTTACCTTAATATCTTGCTAGGGAACTTAGAAGCCTATTTTAATTTCTTTAAGTAGTAAGTATTCATTATCTTAATGCATTCTGATGGCTTATTCTCTCATTAACCTTTTGGATTTCTCCATAGTTATCTCAATCATTTTTCATGATGTCAAGATTTTAAGACAATAATTGAGGTACTAAACATCCAGTCTTATAACTACATTCCCAACAGTATCTTTTATAGTCTTGGTTAAGGAGTCATAGTAATTGGCACATGTCATAAAAAACTTAAGAAGTTGAGCTAAGCTTAGGAAAGCAACAACTTGTATAATTTCACTAGTATTCATAGCATGCAGGAGTGGATTTTTTACTATGGCCTAAGATCTCTCCAATAATTCATTTACAGACACATGCCCCATGTCTGTATCACTTATCTCAGTTAACTTGGAGATTATGATTTATTTGATTGGGTAACCCTTATACTCATACTTCATTTTGGGTTCTTTTGGCTTGGCTCTCTTACCTTTTACTTTTCTCTTTTCTCTCAGTTCAGGTAACTCCTATAATTCTAACTCCAAGACTTCCTCAATCAATGTTTCATGCACTTGTACCTCAGCTACTTATTTTGATCTCCCTAACCCTTCTAATCTAGGCATTGGCTCTTTTAAACTCTAAAAACATTGATAAATGGTTTTAAACACTTATTGATTTCTCCAACTGGTTTAGAAAGTTTGAGAAAAGAGTTAACTCATTATTCTTGAAGTACCTCTAAACAATTTTCAAGTTTTAAATAATGGAAAGTCTTGAAAAAATAAGCATCTTTATTTTAAGTAATAGGGCCTCAGAACCTTGGATAGGTAACTACGGTTACGTTGACAACTTTAGGTTTTCCATGGCTAACAACTTCAAGTTTTCCTAATCAAGCTACTTGGATTTGAAAACTTGAAGTAAGCAAGCATGAGGAAGAAGTTCGAGTTGGTCTCGAGTATTATGGTGTGGGTTTCTTTGGGCTTAAGACTTTGGGTTTTTGGGAGATAATAACTACATATGAGAAACACAAAGTAATGAGGAAAGGAAAGCCTGAGTGGATATTAGGTAATGTTCTATGGGTTAATCTAGGATCAAGACTTTGGGTTTTCCAAAGGTAGTTACTCGATGATAAAAACCCAAGTAATTAGTGCTAAAAAACTCAAAGTGAATAAGAATTTTAAAGGTTGGGTTTATCACAAGTAGAAACTTGGTCTCAAAAACTTGCGGAAGTAATTAGGGTTGGGAAACCTGAATGGGCAAGGAATTTTAATTTCTAGGGTTCTCATGAAGGGCTTGATCTCTTAGAGGTTTTTATAACAAATTCTACAACCTGATAAATGATCAAAAGTATGAGTGCATGATTTAAGACACCTAATCATTCTAAGAAGGCAAAAGGAAAACTACAACAAATCAAAATTAATAGAGAGATAATCATGGCAATGTAAATAACATTTGCAAAGAAAAAACATAAAGAAAAAGGGAAATAAAATACATAAAAACCACAAGGAGATGATTTACTTACCTCAAGTTTAAAAGGGTCCAAAAGGAAATTACTTGAAAGTGCTCTAGAGGCTCAAATGGCATGGCTCAGGGTTTACAGGCTTGATTACTTGGTTGGATGACATATCTAGAAGGTAGGAATGAGGTGTAATTTCCTAATATATATAAAAATGTTAGTGCATTAATGACAAGCATGGAAAATCCACCTAATCCTTCAACTTTTTTTATCAAGTTTTACAAGTTACTTTACTTGATTTTGGATTTTGAAGTAAAGCGCTCTTGTAAATCCAAGTAGGTCTTGGTCAATGAGAAGCTTGGGTTTGGGGACTCACATTACTTTTACTTGTGATTTTATGAGAGTAAAATAATAACAAAAACCTAATTTATATTGGGGAGTATTTAGTGGGTTTGCGGGGTTACTTTGCTTGGTTTTGACTTTTGAAGTAAAATATTTTGATAACCCTAATTTGAACTGAGAGGAATAGTTTGGGTTTTTGAGACAAATTTACTTCTCAAATAAGTAAAGCAATTTAGAGAACCTGATTACCCTTGTAAATGAGCTAAAGCACTTTAGCTTTCTTGATCTGATGAAGGGAATGAATAAATGGATTTTAGTGATGGCTTCAAGTAATTATTTTGAATCCTATGAAGTGATTAGGAACAACTTGGAAAAATAATCAATCAAATACTACAACTAATAGAACCCAAGTTATTTATTCACAGGACTGACTCAAATAAGTACAATTAACTCACATGAGACAATAATGAAATTTTTTAATAAGGGTACCCCAAAATTTAAAGTGTGAAATTTTGGGGACACCAGTTGGATCTAACTAGAGACATCTTTGTTTTTATCATAAAGAGGAACAAGGGTGAGATCCTAGTATCTCTAGTTTTACTTTTTATCTATTGGGTATGGATTCTTTGCTAAAACTGAATCATAAAATAGGTAGACAAACAAATAACACAAAACTAAAACAAAATAAAATCTAATTTTTTTTATTTATATACATATAGGTTGTACCCTATTATTCAAATCTTATAGAGCTTTAAGTGTTTCCCATTGAAAGGCATTGGCTGTGCAATTCCATTATCATAATCTAGTATGAAGCTATCTTTTCTAACAATGCTTTGTATAATAAAGGGACCTTTCCACAAGAAGTCAAATTTTCCATGCTTCCCTTTTGTTCATTCTGTTTATCCCATAAGAGGACTAAATCACCAACTTTAAACTATCTATCTCAAGCATTTTTATCAAAGATCTTCTTTACTCTCATTTCATGATCAACTTGCCGATAAATAACTTGAACTCGTGTTTCTTGCAATTCAGTGAGAAACATGATTCTCTTATCCAGTGAATATTGATATGTACTATTCTCAATGTCTTTGGACAATTGTAAAGGAGGAATCTCAATGGTTATTGGTATCTCAGCATTTGTTCCATAGAGGAAAGGAGACATACCTATATCTTTCTTTAAGGTGATTATGTCAACCCATAGTGTATCAAACAACTTCTTGGGCCAAGTTATTTGATTATTGTCCACCATCTTATGAATAATAGTCATCAAAATTTTATTACTTGACTTAGCTTGGACATTACCCTAAGGATAATGATTTGAAGCATGCACCAAGTCTATCCCATATGAGTAACAAAACTCAGTCAATTCTACTAAAGAAAAGCTGGCTGCATTGTCTATGATAATTTTATGAGGAACTCCAAAACTCACAATAATATTTTCTTTGATGAAGTCACATATAAATTCATAAGTGACATATTTCATAGGAATACATTCAACCCACTTGCTGAAGTAGTTAGTAACAATCAAGACATAAAAATGTCTAGCACTTGAGGAAGGATTCAACATACCGATGAAATCCATGCCCCACTGATGGAAAGGTTCATCAATAATCACTAGCTTTAGAGGCAAGACTAGTAAATTTAATTCATCCTAAAAAATTCTAACATGCCTGACATCTAGCAACCCATTCAAAAGTATCTTGAAACAAAGTAGGCCAAAAGTACCTTACTCGTAAGATCTTGTGTGTTGTGACTCTTAATGAGAAGTGATCTCCACATTCTTTATCATAAAATTGCTCAAGTATTCTTGCTTGTTACTTCTTTTCTACACAGTGAAGGAAAACACCATCAATTCCTTTCTTATACAACCCATTATCCCAAAGGACACAATATTTTGATTTTAGCTTGATGGTATGTTTTTCCTTCCATGTTAAATCAGCTAGACATTCTCCATAAGTCAAAAAGTAAGCAATCTTGATATACAATTCATCTATAAGATTAAAAAAAATTACCATTATGACTCTTCATTTATTTCATCTTGAAAAGAAGATGTTATATCTATGTCATTAGGGCTTCTCTCTATCATAAACTAACATAAGCCTTTTCCTCTTACTAACTTTGTGGGTTTGATATCAAGATCAAAGACCTGCACCTTAGCTATCCAAGTTCCTCTCATTAATCCTAGTTCCTATTGTATTATAATTGAATTAACTTAGATATCAAGTAAATAAACTTTGGTATGTGAAGACAAAATGTAGTACTTGAAAACTTTGCATGTTTTGATAATAACATAAGTATGCTTCTCCATCTATGAATACTTCAATTTAGAGGTCTTTAGAGGTCAACTCATGAAATTTATCAGGGATTCAACATCTTCATCATTATTATACATAAGGATAGCTGACATGGTATGCTTAGAAGAGTAGTATTAAAGAATGAATTCTTTGTTGAAATTAGGGGAAACTAACATGGGGGCTTTAGTTATTACTACCTTGATTCTTTCAATTGCCAATTTTCCTTCAGCATTTCATTTGAAATCTTGTTTCTTTTTCATCATATTCAAGATTTGATGAGTCAATTTTGTGAAATCAAGAATAAATTTTCTAAGGAAATTTACCTTACCAAAGAATGAGTGCACCCCTTTCTTGGATGTAGGCATAAGCAAACTTTGAATAGCTTTAACTTGTTCTGGGTCAATTTTGGTTCCTTATTTTGAGATTATATGACCAAGGAGCTTTCCTTTAGTCATGACAAATATCAATTTATTTGAATTTAAATAAATACCATGTTTTATGCTTTGGATAAAAACATCTTCAAGATCAGCCAAATGATCACCTCTTTGCTTTGAAAAGATTGTTAAATCATCTTGGTATACCATAATAATTTTTTTCTTAAAATGAGCAAATGCCAGATCCATTTCTTTCTAAAATGTTTCTCTCATGTTGATAAGCCCAAAAGGCATCTTTTGATAAGAAAAAGTTCCCCATGGTGTTGTGAAGGCAATTTTGTATTGATCTTCCTTAGTGAATTTTATTTGTTGTATCCAAAAAATCCATCAAGCATAGATAACATCTCTGAGCTAGTAACTACTTGTAGGTTGTGATTCATGATGGGTAATGGGTAATTATTTTTCAAAGAGGCTTGATTTAAATTGTGTAAATCAACACATAAGCATATTTCCCCATTCTTTTTTCTCACTGAAATAATATTTGGTAAAGAATTGGATAAATGATCTTTGTATCGAGGAGATTTTAAATCTCAAAATAAATAGTACCTGATATAGTTGGATTATAGTGATGTAACTTCTACTTGAAAGGCTTCACCTTTGGCTAGAGTGGGATATAGTGTCACACTTCATCTAGCAGGAAGGATTTGAGGTCTTTGTAAGACCAGGGGAACACATCTATGTACTCTATGAGAAGCTTAATTAAAGCTTCATTTTATTCCTATGAGTAGAACTTGCCAATGTTGACCATTTTGGGCTCTTCTTTACTACCTAGATTAATTTTTTCTAATTTCAAAGAAGAAGTATCACCGTACTCTTTCTTTTTTTTCAAAAATTGATCATGTTTATCAAATATTTCTTTTAAAGAAACTAACACTTTAAAATTTGTATTTCCTTTCAGCTAAATTATATCTTGACTATGGGTAAGTGTAGATTTAATGATACCTATTGTTGTTTCACGTGGATGTGAGCTACTTCCTTCAAAATACAGTCCTTTAAAATTATCTTGTTGTTCCATAAATGTAGCTATTTTCTTATCATTATTGAAAACTTGCGACAACTCAACATTGTTTGGGACCTTTAGATGGTATACTGTTTATAATTTATAGCTACCTTATTTAAAGAGTGTAGGTTGTTGTTCTAGCCTAAGCAAAGATGTATTAACAGAGAGTGAGTTAGCTCTAGAGTTCTAATCTCAAGGAATTGAATTGATTGAGAAAGCAAATAAGTCAAGTGTGGAACTCAAAACTCTATCATGGTAGTGTTTTAGCTTATCTTTCTTCACCTGATACTACCCTCTAATCTGTCTCACTATTAATTCAACATCTCCTTGCACTTTAAGGAGTCTTACTCCTTTCTCCTTTGCTTTCTCAAGTCCCAGCAAGAGTGCTTTATATTCAGCTATGTTATTGGTGTTTTCAAACATAAACTTGTATGAATAAGGAAAAAATTCACTAGTAGGGGAGATTAATACTACTCTTGCACCTGAATCAAGAAAGCTACAATTGACATCAAATTTTAGCATCCATATCTTGTCTTCTTCTTCTTCCTTTTCCTCTTGGATTTCTTTGCCTACTTCAAGGAAGTAAACTCCATGGTCTAATTATTTAAAAATAATCTATGACCTTGGATCTTTAGATTTAGAGATCATGTATTTTGACTTCTTCTCGAGTTCTAGCTTATGATTCACCCCTTTGATTGAGATGTGTGCACATGACTAGTGCATCTTCACCTCTGTTCCTAGATATTTACAAAATTTTCTACTTAACAACATCCTATATAAAATATGAATGTCTACTACTAGAATTATTATTTTAAGGCTTTTGTCTAGGAAAGCTACTAGGATAGCTTGGGCATCTTTAATCCATCTAATCAGAGGGAATTGTATCTCTATTGAGTAGCATTTTCCTATGGAATTAGTTAGGGTAAGGCCAAGGGCATCGTCTACTTTAGCTATCATAACATTATTATAGGCTCTCAAATATAGAATATAATTACTCAGCTTATACCCATTGATTAGGAAGGACACATAAAAAGGCTATATCCTTTCATATGTGGAAGTGGATGTCTATGAAGTAGCTATAGAGTTATTTTGAAAAGAGGTTGGTCTAGGAATATGCAAAATACCTTTCAAAGCATTTGGCGCATTGATCAATCCATTGATTTGAACATACTTGACTAGCCTATTCAAATGATCTAAGTAAGACCTTAAGTATTCATCTTCTGACATCTAAATTTTAACTTTTTTATATGATCAATTATGTCAAAGAAAAGAATAGGTGTAGGCAAGATGGAATTAGCTTCAGCTATATGAGCAATTACATTATAAGTTTGAGAAGTAGAGGGAGCATATTTTTCTTTAGGAGCAAGAGAAGTAGGTAGAGGACTACCTCTTTTAAGAATACTCACATTAGAACTAGAGTGTTCCTTTCCTCTCTCTCTTGTTATTTTTATGACTTCTCACCAGCTTGTTGAGTCTAAGATCTTGTAAATACTGCATAAGATAAGATTGGTTATGATCTTCATGAATCATTTCTTCATAGTCACTTTTTGATTCTTATTCTAGGTAACAGTTGGAGTCACCATTAGGATCTACAAAATCATCTTCCTCATTAATGCTTGAATTAATACCATCAACTATTGATTCCTCTTCACTCATCTCAACATGATTTTTGGGAGCATCTTCAATTGCTAATCTTTGTTGAGGAACAACAATACGGTTCCTATTTTGATTATTAAAATTTCATGTGGGAACATTCTTGGTAGGAGTAGCATGAGTACCTTGAGAAATTTATCTTTTGACTTGAAGCAAGTCATTAGCCAATTTTTGTAATAAAAGATATGTAGTCTAGTATGTGGTTGGAGTAGGAGATTATCCTTTACGGACTATTTGATCTTACCAGCCATTATCAAATCATCTTCAACCTTTGTACCAATATTTTGGGCTATTACTAAATCAGTTGGTCGTACTCTTCATAGTTGGTGACTAACTTCTAGAAGCTAGGAATTAATGAAGAAACACTTTTGATTATCTGTGGTAGGTAATGTAATTTGAGGAAACTTATAAAGTAGTCTATTTAATCTAGTAATAAAATCATGTAATTGTTTATGTATTTCCTTCTTAAGCTAAGTCAATTTTGTAATCAGTATATGTGCATCCTCAGGAGCTTTAAATCTTTTCTCAAACTATGCATGCATAGTATCCCAATTGGTTATAGTACCTGGACCTAGATGGTAAAACCATTTTGTAGCTAAGTCATGTAGGGTCTTCACAAAGAATCTAAAAGAGACATCTTCATGTTAGAATTTGATTACTCCACATGCTATGAAGAAGGCAACCAAGTGTTCATCTAGATTTTTCTTGCCATCACTAGTAAATATAGGAAAATTCTTTCTTGATATTTTAGGCAAGTCATGTAGAGGAGGAGTTAAATTCAAAGGACCAATAGCTGGTCCCCATGGGACAAGATGTGGTAATGTCATTCTTCTGAGAGCAAGAAACCATGGATTAACTGGTTGGACTATCCTAGATGAATTATGTTGAATCTAATGTGTAGGATATGTCACTTACCAAAGAGGTGAAAGGCTAGTTCTTTTGGTCCTAGCTTGAAGAAGAAAATTGAAGTTGAATCACTCTTGTAACTCAAATAACTCATCTGCTTGCCCCTGTGCTCTCCTTACTCTAGGAAAAGGTCAATTTTCCAATTTAAAAAGCAAGAGTTCAGTTAAATATTATGATTAATAATTATATTGATGGACAAAGACTTAGATGGTAGTTTACTTAACATGCAATTGTACTGGTAAGTGAATTGGAAGTAAACTAGGTGTAGAACTAAGGATTTTAGAACATGCAACTAACTAATCAAATGGACGTGTCTGCTTAAAGCAAGAGAAGTTAATCTCAACTAAGCTCTAAAAATAGACAAGCACATCATCTGGAGCATGTAACTCTTTTAATCAACATTCAAAATTTTGAAATTGGGAAACTTAGTGTAATACTAGACTTGTTTGCAAAAGAAAAAATTTACTCTGGGAGTTAAACTTGTAGTTCCCCAGTGGAGTCACTAGAAACTATTGGCTAGATATTTTGTAAATTGTTTTAAATGTATCTAGGTAGTCATGGGATTAAATCCCCTTCATTTAATGGTGAAGCTCCCATATATTTATGCTTATCTATTTCTAGTTACTTACAACTTAGATTTATTCACAACATATACAAATTATGTGCAAATTATTTTGATTGTGGGTATTACTTTAATCACTCTATTCATGAACCATAACAAAAGGGATTTTGTATTAAGTAAGTAACTAGTTTTGGAAATGTGGAAATAATTTAAGAGAGATTGGAGAATAAGGGAAATATTATAATGCTTCAAGAAATAAAAAAAATGTTTTTCACAATAGATAGTTTTGCAGAGTTTATTATATCTATACAAGTAGGTAAACATATAAAGTGTGATAACCTTCCAAAAAAAGATTAAGAAAATTATGAATTCAACTTAGATTAAAATATAATGCAAAGTTTACCATTTTATCTTCAGAGAACGCATATAATGATTCCCTCAAACACAAAGTTCTTTAAGAAAACAAATTTCCTTCTTATTCACTTCCAACACAATTAATATAAAATAATCTCATTATCTAAACACAAAGTTTTAGATTTCTTAAACTCCTTGTATAATTATTACAATTTTTTGTTTTAAAAAAACTATCATCCTTTGGCATGTAGGCCTACATTCATATCTATACAATTTTAGATATAGAAACCCAAAAGGAGAAAACTTCTTGAATTCCCATGTGTTACACCAA
Organism: Torreya grandis; assembly: GCA_037957365.1. Classification (NCBI taxonomy): domain Eukaryota; kingdom Viridiplantae; phylum Streptophyta; class Pinopsida; order Cupressales; family Taxaceae; genus Torreya; species Torreya grandis. The sequence continues at coordinate 889,749 of JARHVA010005036.1, read as the reverse complement.
AATTAGAAATTGTTGAGTAACATCTTCCTTGTAATTCTCCTTCATGGCATGCAAAATCTAGTGACATGTAGCGCTTCTTTGATCTCTTTGTTTGGATTAAATAAAACCACTTTGCATGCAACATAAAGTTTGTTTAAGTAATTCACTTTCATTGGATAACTTTAAGTAATGGCATTTTAGCCAAATTACTTAAGCCTTAAAAATTTACAAATTAATTTTTATTTGCAAGTATATCATTCAATGGCATCATTATACAAAATAATTACTTAAAACAAACTTGCTTTTATATTACATCTGTGAAATGAAAGAAGGAAACTTAAGAATAAGAGAGGGGATTTTTCCTTTGAAACACATAGCAAGATATTGAATCTACTTCATGAACCTGGGTCTTACATTTTTCCCTATATTTGGTATGTTGAGACATTATTAATTAGATTGATGCATCATCTAATTTAGTAATTGATTATTTTTTTGTTTCCAATCTTAGCATCTCTCTTTCAATTTTTTTACAATGATCTTTAGCTCTCTCAAGCCTTGGATTAAGTCTCTTTAGTTCTTCTCAGCACTTGATCAACTCTTTGATAGACTTGGTTTTGAAAGGATTTATGACCTTGTCCATTCACTACTTGAATTATTCACCTAATTATTCAGCTATTCTTAGAGCATCACTAGACCAAATACTAGTGAGACCAAAAAAGGAGTCTTTAAGATTTACCTTTGCACCACGTGCATCTTCTTCTAATTTATTCATCTCCTCTTATATGTTTTTTATAATACTCAAATGAAAAGATAGGAGATATACTTCTTGTTTTATCTTCTTTGCAAATCCCTTAGGAACAATCTATTCCTTAATCAAAATTTTCTCATCTAAATTAACCAATGCTTGTAGGCTTTCCTATTAAATCTTGAAGATCCTATTTTCATTTTATATCTCCTTCCTTACTTCCCTTACTTATGCCATCTTATTCATAATATTGGCATGAGCATCTAAATTTTTTGGGAAGAGTCCCTAGGCTCTTTTCTTCATTTTATCAATCCACTTATCTATAGCTTTTTATCTTATCTCTAGTGTCTTCCACTTCAGTAATCACTTGCTAAGAAATCACAACTTTTGAATGTAATGTCTATTAAGGAGAAGAATTTGCTATTTTATCAATTATCTCACATTATTTATCATTTTTCTCTTTCAATTTAGCCTTGGCAGCTTTCTCGTCATCAAGTTTCCTAAAGAGGTATCTATTAGGGTTTGTGTATCTTGATTTAATCCTTCAGTGGTAACATCCCCAAGGGGTATCTTTGAGATTATTAAGTCACTCTGAGTGATTTATTTATTCATTTCCTATAGTGGAATTGCTATCTCAACAAACTTTTGCCCTAAAGGTTCAATTATCAATTTTGAAGTTACTTTTGCATGCTTGGACTTCTTCCCTTTCTTGTCTAGACTTTTTAATAACTATAAGTATATCTTTTCAAGATTAATCACTTCATTTGATTCTAGAGTTATCTACAATGCTAACCAAGATGAGAAGTCTATACTCATGGAATTTATTGAATAAATAACCATTTGTTACTGGTCATTTCTAACTGCTAGTTTTTGAGAAGGAACTTCTTGTGCCAAAGTGTCTTTCTAAATTTCTTTTGTTGATTCTTTATCTCCTTGATTCTCAATTTCATCTATTGACTTTTTTTAACTATTCCTACCTCCTTATTTTTCTTATATTATTTCCCTTATATCACCTCCATCTTCTCTTTAGGGTCCTCAATAATATTCTTTGTTATTATATCTACTTCTTTTTCAAATTCCTCTCTTGTTTTAAATTCCTTCTCTTTTTCAAACACTAACTCTTCTAGGCATTCTATCTCAGGCTCTTTTTCAATTATGGGTTGATATTCTAGAGCAGGTGGTGGTGATGAAGCAAGTGGGGAAGATGGAGGAGGAGGAGATTGCTTTAGAATATATGTTTTAGAAGATTTGGTGATATAAAAATTAGGAGGAGGTCAAAATTGATGAGACCATGATAGGTGCAATGGAAGTGAGAATGGTGGAAATAATATGAAAGTAGTAGTAATAGTAGAAGAAGAGTCTAATGATGGGGTGGGAATAACTAACTGAGTGAGAATTTTATCTTTTACTATTAAAAATATATCATCAACATTTTTCTTCAACTTCAATTTCTTTATGAGACCTTAGCTACATTCCCCTTGTACTATCTCTCTCTTCTTTTGACTTATATGAGTAGTCTCTTTCATTAATTCCTTCATAAAATATCTTTTATTTAGAATCCATGTGGAAGTCATAGCTAAAATGTGTGAATTTATCTCTATGATAGTTATAACTTGGTTTTCACTAAAAATAATTTCAAGAACTGAAACATTGTCTCCTCCAGCAACTTGAAAAATGTCACTAGTGACAACCCCATCATCATCCATATCCTCAGGGATAGTGGTTAGATAAAATGCATGAATCTATTCCACATTAAATCTATTGTTATCTTTTCTCCTTACATCAAACTCATCTCTATAATCAGTCTAATAATCCTCAAGTGCTAATATATGCATGTACTCAAGGGAAACTATATTCTAAGCTACACCTCTGCAATCAAAATTGGCTCTAGCATCAAAGTGTGTTTGAGTGTAATGATGGTACATATCCTTTTATATATTTATAGCTTTATAAATGGTTGGGAAATGATAGTGGCTAATGATAATGAGAAAATTGATAGCTACTTTGTGAGCCTTTGACTATAAATCATGTAATTCAATAAGTTGTCTACACATTTCCATAAGAACCCACTTGTTACTTGGATATCTAGGTAGCTTGAGAGGTTCATCTAAGAAACATCCTACTTTGAGGTATGCGAAGCCAATAATTTGGATGAAAATGCACCCATATAGTGAAACTACATCCCATGCTTCATCTGATACTCTTCTATGTTTTAGTAATGTGTTCAACTTACAATTGAGTTCATAAAATAATTCATCATTTAATAAAATATAATGTTTTTAGTACTCTAAAATAACCAACTGAGGGTAAAAATCATAAATTGGTTCACTTTCTAGTGTTCCTTTTGTTCTTAGCCTTGAAAAGGCATGAATTGAGGCTACTGCATACACAAGGTATGAAGTCATCTTAAAATTAAAAGTCTAGAACACATTCCTTAACTATTGATTCATATTATCACTTATCATTATTGTCCATTCAATTTTGGATGAGCTTCTAGTAACATCAATAGTCCTGATATTGGCATACATCCATGGGGAGAAACAATTGGCATTCTTCTCACCATTCATTCTGCATACTAATTGGATGATATCATCTACTTCTTGAATGAAATCTGACCTTACTATCTTACTAGGGAACCTAAAAGCCTATTTTAATTTCTTTAAGTAGTAAGTATTCATTATGTTAATGCATTGTGATGGCTTATTCTCCCATTAGATTTTGGATTTCTACATAGTTATCTCAATCACTTTTGATGATGTTAAGATTTTTAGATAGTAATTGAGGCACTAAACATCCAGTCTTATAAATACATTCCCAATAGTATCTTTTATAGTCCTGATCAAGGAGTCATAGTATTTAGTACATGTTAGAACAAACTTAGGAAGTTGAGTTGAGCTTGGGAAAGTAGTAGCTTGTAGAATTCCACTAGTAGTCATAGCAAGTAGGAGTGGAGTTTTTGTTATGGCCTTATATCTCTCCAATAATTTAGTTAAAGACACATGCCCCATAGCTATATAACTTATCTCAGTTAACTTGGAGATTATGCTTGATTCGATTGGGTAACCCTTATACTCATACTTCATTTTGGGTTCTTTTGGCTTATATTTCTTATCTTTTTATTTTCTCTTTCCACTTGGTTCAGGAAACTCCTCTAATGCTAACTCTAGGACTTTATCAATCAATGTTGCCAACACTTGCACCTTAGTTACTTCTTATTCTAATTTTCTTGACCCTTTTGATCTAGACATTAACTCTTTCAAACTCGTAAAACCTTGATAAATTATTTGAAACACTTATCAATTCTTCCAACTAGTTTATAAAGTTTGATAAAAGAGTTAACTCATTGTTCTTGAAGTACCTATAAACAAGTTTCAAGTTTTAAGTAATGTAAATTCTTGAAAAACTAAGCATCTTTCATTTAAGTAATAGGACATTAGAACCATGGGTTGGTCACTAGGGTTACATAGACAAATTTGGGGTTTCCATGGCTAACAAATTCAGGTTTTCCATGGCTAACAAATTTTGGTTTTCCATGGATAACAACTTTAGGTTTTCCTAATCAAGCTACTTGGATTTGAAAACCTTAAGGAATCAAGCATAAGGAAGAAGTCTAAGTTGGTCTTGAATAGTATGGTGTAGGTTTATTTGGGATCAAGACTTTGGGTTTTTGGGAAATAGTAACTGCATATGAGAAACCTAAAGTAAGTAAGGAGGAAAGGAAAACCTGAGTAGATCTTAGGTAATGTTCTATGGGTTTATCCATGATGAAGACTTTGGGTTTTCCAAAGTTAGTTGCTTGGTACTGAAAACCCAAGTAAGTAGTGTTAGAAAACCCAAAGTGAATAAATATTTTGAAGGTCGGGTTTCTCATGGGTAGCAACTTGGTCTTGAAAACCCAAGGAATCAATTAGGGTTGGATAACTTGAATGGGCAAGTAAATTTAGCTACTAGGGTAAAGAAAAATAATCATGGTGGTGTAAAGAAAATTTGTAGAGAAAAAATACCAAGAAAAAAGGAAATAAAAACATAAAAACAAGGAGATGATTTATTTACCTCAAGCACAAAAGGGTTAAAAAATAAATTGCTTGAAAGTGCTATAGAGGCTCAAATGACACAACTTAGGGTTTGTAGGCATGATTACTTGGTTGGATGACTTAGTTGGTAGGTAAGAATGAGATGAAATTTTCATATATATATGTATGTATATATATATATATATATATGTATGTATATATATATATATGTATGTATGTCTATATATATATATGTATATATATGTGTATATATATATGTATATATATATATATATATATATATATATATATATGCCAGTGCATTAATGATAAGCATGGTAAATCCATATAAGCCTTTAACTCTTTTATCAAATTTTACAAGTTACTTTACTTGATTTTTGGCTTTTGAAGTAAAGTGCTCTCATAAACCTGAGTAGTTCTTAGTCAATGAGTAGCTTACGTTCAGGGACTCACATTACTTTTACTTATGATTTTGTGAGAGTAAAGCAATATAAAAAACTTGATTTACATTAGGAAGTGTTTAGCGGGTTTATGGGGTTACTTTGCTTGGTTTTGGATTTTGAAGTAAAGTAGTTTGATAACCCTAATTTAAACTGAGAGGAATAGTTTGGGTTTTTGAGACAACTTTACTTCTTCTCAAATAAGTAAAGAAATTTAGAGAACCTGATTAGCCTTGTAAATGAGCTAAATCACTTTAGCTTTCTTGATCTGATGAAGGGAATGAATAAATGGATTTTAGTGATGGCTTCAAACAATTTTTTTTAATCCTTTGGAGTGACTAAGAATAATTGGGGAAAACAATAAGTCAAATACTACAACTAATATAACCCAAGTTCTTTATTCATTAGACTGGCTCAACAAATACAACTAACTCACATGAGACAAAAATGAAAAATTTCAATAGGGGTACCCCAAAATTTGAAGTGTGAAATTTTGGGGACACTATAACTCTTATTAAATATTTTTTGAATTATATAGATATCAATGGAGTTGAAATTCTAGGTATTTTTTGAAAAGATTTGTTGAGAACATAGTCTACCCATTTTAAATTCAAAATGATTGATCAATACAAATGTCTAAAAGAGCCTACTAAAAGTGGTGCTATTACAAGGCTTTGGAAAAAAATGTATCCTAGTACCATCATGCAAGAATATATAAGTGAATATTTTTTATTGTATGAACTCTACAAAATAATGATTTTGGGCTCTATGTAAGATGAGTCTTTAATGCATTATCTTTTATTAAATTAAAACTTCATAATAGATTGGATAAAAATATAGACACATGATTGAGATTACATGGTTTGCGTTATCCAATGGATGCATTTCCCTATGATAGAGCACTTAAAATTTAGAATTCACTTAGTCAAAGAAGAGGAGTGACTAGTACATTAAATGACATAGCTAATCCAGATATTGAGACTCTATTTACATTGGATACAGTACATACAATAGATAATTATGAAGAAAGTTCTACTCAATAACTATTTTAGCTACCTGGATATTAGTATGTAACCTTCAAATTTCAATTCTATAATTATTTTTTATATTATTATTTCTATTAGAAATAATTGAAAGTTTGCTATTATGTAAATTTCAAGAATTCATAAATTATGTTACTGTATTATTTTAAAATAGTTTTGTTATATTACTACTGTTTAAAATTTAAACTTTGTTAAACATGAATTTAGTGTTTCATCATTTCATGTGGTTTTCAATATTATACATCAATTAATTATGATATTATCACTATACATCTTAAGTAGTAAATGTTTGAAATTAACAGAATAAATACTTAAATTTATTCTTGCAAAATTTAAGTTACAATATAAATTTTTTAGTTTCAATATATATATATATATATATATATATATATATATATATATATATATATATATATATATATATATATATATATTAAAACTAAAAAAATTATATTGTAACTTAAAGTTTGCAAGAATAAATTTAAGTATTTATTCAGTTAATTTCAAATATTTACTACTTAAGATGTAGAGTGATAATATCATAATTAATTGATGTATATGCATAGAATAAACTCGTAATGGATAAAATACATAGAATAAAATAGAAACAGAGACTTAAATTTAATCTTTCAAACTTTAACTTACAATATAAACTTTCCAGTTCAACATAACATCTATAAATATGCATAGAATAAACTTGTCACAAATAAAATGAACAAAATAAAATAGAAACAGAGACTTAAATTTAATCTTGCAAACTTTAATTTACAATATAAACTTTTTAGTTTCAGTATAACATATATTGATATGCACAAAATTAACTTCTCATGGATAAGATGTCCAGAATAAATAGAAATAAAGACTTATATTTAAATTTTCAAACTTTAATTCACAATATTAACTTTCAAAGTTTCAAGTTTCAACATAACATATATAAAAATATCAATTACAAATTCCTTGATCCCCATTTTCATTAAATAGAGAAAGATGCATTGGATATATATCATTCCTCATGAGTTCTAGTTTGTTTTTCATATGCAGATATTACTACCTTAGCTTCCCTCATCCTTAAATCTGAATGTAAAACACCTTGTCTAACAAGATCCTTGGTGACAACATAAATAATTAAAACTATTGTTATTTATTCATACATTGCATCTTATGTCAATAGGATAAATGGATCCACATCTATTTTCTCCCTAAGAAGAACATCTGGATCCATTCCATGCTCTTTGATTATCCTCCTCAATGTGTTATTATGTTTGTTGACAAGCACAAGTTTTTCTTTAAATGTAATTAATGTATTTAAAATTTTCTATGCATTTTATAAATGAATATTCAGTACTAGTGATTCATTCTTGAGGTTATTATATCTTGATTGCAATTTAGAAAATAAATTTGGTCTGATAAAAATTACAAAATTGTGATAAAAATAGATAAATAAGTAAATACTTACCAAAGCTTTATCCCTCTCTACATTATCAAGGTGACAAAGGTTTTGGTACCTTGCACAATTTTTTTAATAATCTTATGCCTCTACATTCAAATTTTCCAATCTATTAATCATAATATCTAAAATATCATCATTGTATGGATTTACCACATAAATGGATCTTGATTTAGCTTGATTCACTAACACATCAATTTTGGAATGATCATTTTTAACTAAAGAATATAAATAATATCTTTGGGAATGGTTATTATAATGCTCATTAATTTATTTTACAAAATCCTTTCCCTAAATCTCCCACTATTTCAAAACTTTCCAATCAGTCTATACAATGTCATATAACAAAGCAAAAGCATTATCTACAACAAGATTATTAAATGGAAAGGATGTCAATTCATCAAGAAATTGATCTTCATCATTTCTTGGTTCAGTGGAAAACTAGAAGAACCACATCCAACTATTTTTTTTGAGCCTAGAATTGAGATCCTTGAATAATATTGTGTACAACAAATCTATTTATAGGCATAGAATCAATACCCTCAAGGAAAGCATTATCAAGATCAATGTTCTGCAAAAGTGTGATATCACCACTAGACACTCCACCCATAGAAAAATTGGGGAACTCCAAGGTTATTACATAAAAATTTGTTCCCCTGATACCTATTGGCATTGGTAAATTCCTCCCCCTAGTATGCACAATGTGCATGTGCATAGGGGGGATGGGGTGGAGGTGGAATATTACTTCTCATATAACATTACCCTATAATATGAAATGCCATCACTAATCAATATATAAAATTCATCAAAATTAAACCTAAATTAACCTGAAGGTTAGAGATGATAGACTTGGGATCCATACTCTAAGTTACTAAAATGTTTTGTTGTGGTGGATGTGTTGTAATAAAATCAAACCTTCAGTTTTTTTGAAACACTCAAATTCTCATACAATAAACAATTCAATTTAACATATTGAATTTTATGTAATATAAAAATAGCATAATTGTGAAAATGAAGTCAAATACCTTACACAAGAGGTAAATGTTGCACAGGTTGATGGGTAATGTTTCCAATGCCAAACACGACTTTGAAATCACATGAAACATTAATAATTCCATTTTTTTGTTTATACATCAAATTTAAATAAACTTTCAAAATTTTAAAATTTGGATTTAAGGCTAGGGATGTGCCTAAAGGGCCTTACCGATGTGTAGTAGTAAGCGAGATAAATATATGCATTTTCTTATGTCTTGTCAATGGTGTCACCATAATAAAATCTATGTCATCACCCCTATCAGAATGAGAATCCCCAAAGCCTTTGATGGGATAATATTTATTTAGTGCAGCTTCTATTCTTGATTGAGACATAGATTCTCTTATCTATTATAAGGAAACATACACAATTAATTTCATATTTGAATTGTAACAAAGCTAATAACATAATACTTTAATGTCTTATAAGTACACTTAAAACTTATCTCCAGATATGCAAGGGCCACTAAGTTAGATTTCATATTTTCATACAATATTATGGGAATAATTATTCCCCTCAGCGCATGGTACGCCTTTTAGTATAAACCTAATATATAATTAGAAATAAATTTTTTGTAACTATCACTTTGAAATGCACAATCTAAATCATTTACTTTTTGGAAATGAATGTACACCAATTGAGTTGTTGTATTCCAAGAGAATGAACAATGTATGTTATAACCTAAAAGGGAATGTCTACAAGTCTTCCCTATAAAACAATCCTCACCTAGAAAAATTTAACAAGGGATTTTAGATATGGATTTGTTATATTTTGAACTAAAAAACCCCTTCTCAAAAAATTAGGGGTGCTTATAATGGAAAAAAAATTTATTTACAATTCATAATTGAGACATTTAATTTCAAATTTCATACATAAAACATTGAATATTAATTAATGAAAATAAGATAAATATTACCTGATAAGGTAGATGTATTTACAACCAAGTGATTTTTGAGATAAATTTTATCTTCATCAGATAAAATAGCTTTCATATTCATAGGCTCCACATTTCTATGTGGTAGTCCTAAAAATCACTTGACATTTGAAGGAGCAATGCCAAAAGTAATAGTCTGAGTGTTGAGGCTAAAAGAAAACTCTCAAGTGGAGGGGTTATAACTAGACATGAGGAGGGGTTATAACTAGACATGATAATGTTAAGTAAATTTGTGTCCATCTCATTGTGGGGCATGTAATCAGGCCTCTCAAACAACATTGGTTGATCCAATCATTGTAAGTGTTTTCATCTTCTAGAAGCATTAATATTTTTGGGCAAATGAGATTCTTATAAACAAACTTATGAAGAAGTGTGGAGGATATGGGGTTGGAAGTCATTAGAATTGAAAAATGAGAATAGAGGATGAGCTATAAGGTAGAGGTCGAAGGGATGAGAGAGGTTTAGGCTATGCATACAAGAAAAATGAATAAAATAAATGGGGCAAGGGATATATATAGGGCCTAAGCACTCCTCTATAGAGTTCAAATACTGCCTACATCCTCTAGATATCATCCACTCATTCTATATGATGTCCATGAATTAATGATGCCATCCACCCCTTTTAGACAACATCCACCAAGCTTGGATAATGTCCATGTAGCCTAGACACTTTTCACATGCTCTAGATGTTATCCAAGGGCTCTAGATAGTTTCCACAGGATTCAGATGTTTCTATAGGATCTGAAGGGTGTCTATAGGCTTTGGATGCCATCTATATTCTCTATATAATGTCCACCAAGTTTGGACAATGTCCATACCCTTTGGATATCATCCATAGGCTTTACACACTATCCATTCCCTAAAAATGTCATCCACCAATTTTAGACATTTTTCACATGCTCTAGCCACCATCTAGACTATGTGGCCACCATCCACAAGGTCTAGGAACCATCTATAGGGTGTGGACACTATCCAAACATGGTGGATGGCATCAAACCTTGTGAATGTCATCTAGACCTGATAGATGCCATCTAGGCTAGGTAAATGTAATCCAAACCTAGTGGACACCATCCATAGCCTATGTATATCATCTAGAGTGCATGAACATTGTCTAGATTTTGTGGATGCCATTTATATCCTATGGATAGCATCCACTGGGACTAGACGCTCTTTAGAATATAGAGTCTAAACTCCTAAAAAATGGTGCATATGATTCACCTTCCCAATGAAACTACTTTCCCTTAAATTATCCTCCATTTTGAAATTAGATTTTCAATATTCACCAAAAACTTACATAGTGATTTTTACTAGGGAGCCTTAAAAAAAACCCTTCCGTCATCCAAATTTAACCCCTAGGTATCATAGAATCCTAAATAAATACATTTATATTAAAACATATAGTATACTTATGCACACTGGTAGATGTTAATTTTTTTGAAATAAATATGGTAAGTGATTTAGATGACAATGTACATTCCACATGTCCTCTATGTAATTATGACTTAGACTTTCCTTCATATCCTCACTTGATTTCTTCTACAAACATCCTTTATGTGACATCTGAAAATTGTGGCCCTTTATCCCATCCTGTATGCTTTTGATTTTAAATTCATTTGATATATTTTATTTTATGAAATTATATAATTTTTTTAAAATGCTTATTTGAAAAATAATTTTCATTTAATTCCAATGAGGGTGATCTACTTCATCTACCAATATAGAGAATAGGCATAGGTCAAAGAGGAGGAATGGGAACGGACCACAATTTTGGAGAGATGAATTTAGTTTTGAATTGAATCCCAAGGACCATTGCTTATTACTCTACATCATTACCCTGTATACTAAGATTAGTTTATTTAGTTGATGAATCATATATATTACCATTTACTTTTGATTAAAATACCTATTTTTCAATGCAAGGTTAGAGCAATACAAGTTAGAAATTCAAAAAAACATTTAAAATCATACTCTCAACTTGACAAAATCACCTCCAATTGAGCTTATGAGGGATTTAGAATGCACCTTCACTTACCCAAATAAATAAGCTCCTATTAATGTGGATTTGGTCAGATTTGAGATTGGAATATAGTAGCTCAATAGGTGATGTGCATATAATCTAATAGCATTTCCCCTTGTAAGATGGTTGATTTTATTGATAAGTGGATGGCTTGATCATAATATTTTCTCTCTTAATTGGTAGAATGTAGTTAGACTATGGAAGCTTATTTTAAATGGATGGGTTTCCAATTTATATATTTTTGAAAATCATATGGACTATTGGATCTGATTCAAGATTAAGGGCTATAATTGAGTCAAGATCCTCATTAAATGAGGGAATATGGTGGGGGTTAAGGATGTAAAGATTTGTGATTATGAAAAGTGGCTTGATTTTCATCTTATCCCTTATCATTGGGATCTATTAAGTTTATTGGAATTTGGGTGATTGACTTAGGGATTTGAAGTGATTTGATGATTTTTTTATTTTATTAAATTTTTTTATTTGAATATTTTAGATTTCCATGGATTTTATTATTAGTATTAATCAAAAACATGTTATGATTATTTAGTTTATTAATCTAATATTTCATTTTGTGGTATTGGACAAGGTTTAAGTGTAATAGGATTAATTGATTGAGGGTGATGATAAAAGAGTGACAAGTTGGGCTAGGGATATTAAAAATGGGATTAGGGTTTGTTAGTTATACAATAATGGGTCAGAGTATGATTATGCAATGATTTGAGATAAAATAGGGATGTAATAAAATAATTAGGCTTGTGATAATGTGATAGCGTGGATTATTGAACGGAGAACAATTACACCATTAGGGTGATGAAATTAGGATGTCTACATTTTTACCCTCTTTGAAAAGGCATTAGGGTGGGAAGAAATTGGATTGATTAACAACTTTCCAAAGAATTAATAAGCTAAAAAAGGGCACACGAGGATGCCCATGTGATATGGTAGTATGAGACATGGATGAAATTGAATGATTATTGCATAGGGATAATGTCCCCTTGAGAGGGTGTTTGAGGATGAAAGACACAAATGGGCTCTTAAAATGGGAATAAAGGTGGAAAAATAGAAGAAAATGGGTGAAACTGAAAAATTGAGGGTCGAAATGGTGAAATTTATGTCCAATTTTTTAAAATGGGGGGAAAATGGATGGGTTGGGTAAATAAATAGTGGTTGGGGTGGGTAAAAATAATTCATTTAAAAACATATATGGAGCATAAATGCTATAGGAAAAAATTTCCTTGTGGTGTCTACACACCTAATAATGGAATTTGTGCTAGGTCAAATGGTGTCTACATGAAAAATTGTGTTATTTTGTGAGTTGTAGCATATGTGTGAGAACCATGGCATCAGTGAAACAAATGTGGCATCTTTATGAAAGGTCATGTCATTTACATGACTTGATGTACACATAGACATTACGATGTTTACATAAATGTCATGACATTTACATTATTCATAGCATCTATGCTAAAAATGTAGATTTTCAAATGAAACTATTGAAATGACTAAGTATGTTGATTGTTTTGTGATTTCATGAGATTTTACTCATTATCATAGCCTAATAACGATGGTTAGTAGTATCAACACTAGTGAGGTAGATGGATGAGGTTGAGTTTGGATTTTTAGAGGCAATCAACCTTTATAATGTAACATTGATGCTAGATATTAGGGTAGATATAGCTCTATTAAATAGGTTGGCTACGCACTAACATTTAGAGACTAATGCATTTCACCTACTAATGGGTGAGACAACCATGACTATTGAGGATATATATAGGATACTATATATCCCTATTTATAGAGAGGACATATTTTAACGCCATCAGGCCACTGGTAGGAATGGAGAGATTGGTAGATATGATAAAGATCCTATGACACATATAGATGGGTTTTGATCTAGATGAACACCTATCATTATAGACTGATTACCCCTATTCCCATCACCTTTATCAGTGGCATCTTGCTTCCTGATAAGACCAACCAATTTTTATAGTTGGGATTGGTAGATGTGACTTATGATATGGTAGAGTAGGCTATAGTATTTTCTTGGGGCCCTATAATGTTATACCAAATATACAAAGATATTCATTTTTTTTACTAGGGTTGAAAGAGTATTAAGGCCTCCATTTTACTATCGGTGTAGGTGTGGAAGCACATTGCAATAGAGTGGCTAGTGGGGACATGAAAACAAAGGGATATAGATGATTCAATTATATATGGATGGGTTATGGTTCTTAGGGCACAACATAGACACCTAGGAGATCTATCATATTATTTATGGGTGATAGACTAGTTACAACCAACTAATATAGTCAAGAGGCCATACAGGGGGCTCCATTTTTTTGGCTAGATGATTTTGGTTCTTTAGATTATGCCATGATAAAATGTTATATCATTGAGCATAATTTTTATATTATTGAACATTATAATCCAAATAGGGTGTTAAGATATGGGATCCTAATAAGACCACATGTTTTTACCCAAGTATCTAGAGAGCTTTGACATTAGGGGCCTCTGGTAGAGCATGTAGTGGATACTAGTGATTAGACACTATTACAAGGTGTATATTAGGATGAGAAGGAAGCGATAGCAAATGATAGGGTGGAAAATGAATACGATGCTTAGTGGGACTAGTTCAAGGTAGAGATATTTACCATTCCATATCAGAGGCTAATGAATCTTGGGTACAAGATTAGAGAAGAGCAACACTCTAGTCTAGTTAGGTGGGGATTAATAAGGAGGATAGTGATATTGATATGGAGGATAGAGATGTGGATACCTAATTAAAATTATGGATTATAAAGTGTGGGTAGAAGTGAGCACATCACCAAATATATTTCTAAGATAAAGGTAGGTTGGTGTAGATATTTAGGTAAGAGTGGAAATAGTTGAGACCACATGAGGTGATGGGGTAGGGTCATCATAACCACCATGGTGGCCAAAGAATGTGACTTTTATTAATAGTATTTAGTGAGATATATCCACCAAATATGCATATATTGTTTAGTTAAAGAGTGTTATGAGAGGTTCCTAGACACAAATGGTGGCCCATGATGCAAAGGTTATGCATTTGATAACATAGGTTACTCATATGACTATGGATATGTAAAAAATCTAGGGTGAGTAGGATAATGAGAGTATGTGGTTGAAATCATAGGTTACTCAATTAAGTATAGAGGTAAAAATAATTTATGGTGAGATTGATATAGTTCACTCTATTTTGATTGACTAGGGCCTAGCAAAGTTCTTTTATAACACCATGGTTGTTGTGAGGGAGGTGGAATATTATCAGAAGCTCTATGAGGGTTTGACACCTACATAGAAGAGAGAACCATCATTCATTAAGTACTTATGTATATGATCTAACTAGTGGATAGGGGCATCTTAAACATAGACATATCCATTGGCACACTTAATGTAACCCCCTCCTAGGAGGAGTTCACCATGAGGGAGTTCACCACCAGAAGGATAGAGTAATACTTGATGTCTTATATTTTACATAGTGATAGATAGATGCATATGATTTTTTATAAATGTATATGAACATTATATACAGCAATTCATGGATATTGTATATACAGACATTTTATTATATATATGATTATTCAATTTTGATTGGCCTCATAGTCTAATTATTTTCATTATGATGTGATGTGATTGTATTAGATTATGTGTATTTTATTGATGTTATGTATGTTATGTGATGGATTTTATGGATTTAATTTTTAATATAGATGAGTAGATGATATGATGGTATGTGATGATATGATAAGATAATTGTCCTACTTAAATGTTTATTGATGCACACTTAGTCATTTAGTGTGGATAGTAGTGGATAGTTAGATATGGATGATGGTATATGATAAGATGGTGAATAAGAAGACATGTTACCAATCTTGCATGACTATCAATTTATTTGAGAAACCTTATTTTTTATATAGCACACAACAATATGGAAAGCCATGATAATGTTTTTGTATTATGTTTTAAAACTAACATAAACACAATAAACAAGAAAAAAACAAGCAACATGTAAACAAAAACACATAAGATTTCAAAACAAACAAACAAACAAGATGCTTTTTTCCTAGATCAAGTTAGCAACCCACTGCATAAGTAAAAATGGTACTGACAAATTTAAAATGTTCCCCACGTAATGATATATTTGAGGAGGTTTGATTAGAAATGATATATCCTGATCAAGATACAATGATTTTTTTAAAACTGATCAAGGATTGGTAATAAGACTTAGACAATGATAATTGATTTTTTGGATTTTTGGCTTGCTTATTATTATTTTTATTTTCTATATTTTATGAATTTTAGTGTTTTTTGTTTTTCTAGATAGAGAATACGTAAAAATTAAAAAATAAATCTATAAAGTGGAATCAAAGTGGTAGGGGATGGATAAACAATTGGATTATAAGAGGAGTTTGCCAAGAACTACATTACTCATGCTTGATTACCTATATGTTGTGATGAATTTATGATGCTAGGAATTTAACCACGTCATGTACTAAAATGATGTGTTCCAAAATTTAATCCAAAATTTTATCAAGGTAAAATAGTAAATATAATTGGGATGGTGGAAGATGGTTAGGATGGGATGTATGAGATGTTAGATGTGGAATGGAGATGATCTAACCCCAAGTGCATGGTACTTATAGACAATGAATTCACAACTAATTGTGGAAATGATTCAGGTGCATGATGTTCATGGGCTCATATAATTCATATAAAACTTATGTGTCCAACCTATATGAACCAAGACAAAACTTGGTAATGATGACATAAAGACCCTAAAAATTTAGGGTCAAATTTACCTTTCTTTTCTCAATCTTGATTGGTGTTATGTTGATTATCTTTTAGAACAAGGTCATTGATTTAAAAATCTATAAACTTAATTTTCTTATTATACATTTTTTAAAGGATATTATAATATGTCAAATGGTTAAATGGATTGAGCCATTTCTCATCAAGGAGTTCTATCTTGTGAAGTTGTATAACTTTATAGTATTCATCATCAATCAAATCTTGGAAATATATGCATAGAGAAGGTATCTTGATTTTAATTAGGAGGATGGATTAAAATATAAATACCAAGGAATATATAGTAACTCATGTGGGTGTATAGATGATGGTATGGTAAGCCCACAAGGCAAGATAAAGTTGTGAGTACTAATCATGGCTTGTGTCATTGATAATTTTCTTAAGGATTTTGACAAGGGTTTTATTAGATGCTTTAGCTTGTCATTACCTTATGGATAGTAGGGTGTGTACCACCTATGCTTGATATGGAATTGGATAAAAAAGTATTTGATTCCCCCATTCTTGAAATACTTATCATTATCAATGAGTATGGTGGAAGGGTTTCCATGAAAAAATATGATATGATTAAGGATGAATTTTGAGATTTGCTTGCCGATTATGTAGGTAAGGAGGATGGCCTCCATCCACTTGGTGAAGTAGTCAGTGTTAGTTATTATGTGTTTATGGTCATCAGATGATGGTCTTATATTCCCAATGATATTGATCTCCCCATGTGGAGAAGGGATAGGGAATCATGATTAATGAGTCTGCTTGTGATGGTATGGATCAAATATCCATATTTTTGATAGGATATGCAATTTCAAGCATACTAACATGGATATGTTTTCATAGTTGGCAAGTTATACCCTATTCTAAGGAGTTTCTTGGCAAAGGACTAGACTACTAGTGTGTGCCCCAAATATTTTATAATGTACCCCCTTGATTGTTAATTTAGCCTCTTTATAATTCAAACATGTTAACAGAGTCCCATCATGACCTCTATGATAGATCATGATACCAAGGAGGGAGAAACATGAGGCACATTGGATGAGGTATTTAATTTATTTATGAGAAATACTCAAAGGGTATGATCATGAAGGTATGTGTAAATATAATGATACCAAAGAGAGTCGAGACCAAAAATCTCACATACTATCTCAGATTCTAGGATGTCATATGCAAGGACCATCAATTATTCAACCAAGAAGTAACATTATGGATTATCCTAAGGCATCTCAAGGAAATATCTAGTGGTGGCCATTACATCTATGATTTTATTTCTTGTGCAAGGTATTTTCACAAACTAGATATGCACAAAGTATTGTTTCAAGCTATCAACCATGTTCTTGTATGGGATGGGTTTGTCATCCTTTATTTGATATTCATAATTGACCTATTTAATAATTATCTAGGAGTTACTGAAGACTCATATATGGTGGATATTACATTGAATTTCTATTTTGATACCTACTATAAGTGATTTGTACTCTACAATATTATTAGTTCAAGAGAATCCAATTCTAAAAGCCTTAGGGATGAGATTGGTGTGTAGAGTTAAGAACATAAATACTAACTTTAATCCATGTGTGATAAATTATCCATAAAAATAAATCTTACATTATAATGATTCATTGAGAAATATGATTGATTCATTTAGAAGTCCAATCATCAATAGTTGCTTATCTGACAAAGCTGATTTGGCCAACTGATCTATGAGTACTTGTCTTTTGATAGATTTTGATTTTTTAAATTGATGTAAAATTCATCAAGAAACATAACCCACTTATACATTATACCTATAAGAGTTTATTTAAACAAAATATATTTGAGTGGATATACTTTTGTGATAAGTTTAGTTTTGTTATCAAGCATGTAAGCTTGTATCTTTTGAAAAATAAAGATGATAGCTAGGAATACCTTTTAAATATGGAGTGTAGTTCAATTAATTTGACACCAAAGTATTTATTAGGTAATATATAGTGGCTTATATCCCATTGACATCATGTTGTGCCAATAAATCCCCTAAGGCAAACTAAGTTACAAATCTAGAGAGTAGTAATAATTTTCCTAGAATTGGTAGAACTATCACTTTCATATTTACAAGATAATGCTTAAGTTGTTAAAAGGCTTATTGAAATTCATCATTCTAGTGAAATAAAATTTCCTTATTCAGTAGATGAATACAAGGATGACACTTATTATCCAACTATGAGATAAATTGTTTGATAGCTGGAATCTTACTTTTTGGAATGCATAATTATTTGAGAATGGATAGAGGAGACATATATGTAATAGCCTTGTAATTATCTAGGTCAAACTTGATATCCTTATAAAAATAATGAAATATAGGATATTTATTAAAGTGGCATAAAAAAAACATTTCTTAGGATTGAGATAGACTTTGTATTCTCTGAGACTCTCAAAGATTCTATGCAAAACATCTAGATGTTATTCTCCAGTCTTGGACTTACCTAATATGTCATACACATATTTTTTGACTATATCATGAATCATATGATGGAAGATGGATATCATGGTTAATTGATAATTCAAACCTACATTTTTAAATCCAAAAGGAATGAATTGACAACAAAACATTCCTCACAGTGTGCTGAACATTTTTTTGAGTTGATCTTCAGGTATGATTCAAATTTGATTATAACTTGAGAAACCATCCATGAGTGATAACATTTCTTAACCTAACATTTAATTTATTATCATTATAATATTGGGTAAGGTAAATTCACCATTAAGATAATATTTGATTATGGATCTGAAATTTATGTAGAGTATGATCCATATAGGTTTCTTGCTGACTGTTATTATGTTAGATATCCAATTAGAATAATTAATGGGTCTAATGAAACAAACAATAAAAAGCTTTTTGATTTCATATTTGATAAGAAGAGCCAATTTGGCATGAATATTTCATAAATTATATTTGATATTTTTAGCATCCACATGAATAATGAGATGGTGTACCAGCAATGATGAATCCAACACAGACATATTAGCATATGATCATGCAAAGATGTCAATAAATTATTTCAAGAGTGCGATTAATATTTATTATTCCTAAGTAGTGAGTAAAGCTCCTCATTTGAAAATTTTAGGGTTATCCTTGATGTTGATGTTGAAATTGATAGTATCCTGTATGAGTAATGTTGAACCATATTGTAATCATGTTGGTGTAGGTAGAAGATCAAGCTCGACATCTATGTAAAACCATGTAGAACCTTTCTATGGAAGGTTGAGCTCAAGTGGATTGTCCATATGATTCTCATCTTACTCATCTTTGGAAGAGTTGATTTTATCATCCATTGTCACCTCAGGGAGGTTTTCACCTACAAAAATATATTTATTTTTATTTCATCAATTTTTCGATATTGACTCAAAGAGGTTTTCACTAGGGAACCTTGATTTTTCATTTTTTTTTCTTTTTTGATGATTTTGAATTTTTTTATGAATGAGGAACTCTCCTTGCTCCCAAAAGTAATTTTATGTGTTGAGGTTGATTTAATACCCCTTTTATAATCCCCTACTGATATATTTTCATGTAACCCCATGAATTCCATGATAGCCTCATCATTTTTAAATAGATCCAATAGTACATGGTCTTGCTGGTCTTAATCAATGAGATCTAGGTATTAGAGGGTAAGGATAGAGGCATCATAAAATATGTTGGTTTTAATGAGGCCATCATAGACACTATAAATGGACTCTATCTCAATTTCATAAAATTATTCCTTAAAAACCATGTAATAACCATTGGTGTATTTGTATGGGTGACCACTAGGAGGCTTGTATCCAATGCTTTGATATTCTTTCTTTACACAAGATGGTAGGGTGAGACCCAGTCCATTAGCCTTGTATTTTATTATATCACACATGTGATTTGATATAGGGTACTCCTTAATCTTAAATCAAGATGCCAAGCCATCATTGTATAACCAAGATTCATTATAACCTTTCATTTTTTTCTTTGAAAGGAGCCTTGCTTTAATAAAAGTTATTTTTCCAAACCAATGGGATATATTTTTGTTATCCTTATTCAAGGTGGTTATACCATAACTCTTAGGATAAGGGAGGAGTTTATCAACATGAAAGGCATTTTGAAACTTGTATTCCACACAACTTTTGTCAATGATCACAAAATGAGATAAAAGAGGTGGATTGTTGGATGTGGGTGGTAGACTATTAGTATGAATGTAGGGAGAAGGATTTGAAGTTTCTTATACTAATATTTTATCTATTTTATAAAAAAATTATTTCTAAGACAATGATTAGATTTTAAATATATTCCCTCTAATAATTTTTAATATTATAAGGGTTATGGATCAATAGTGATGATGACTTCCATAACTAAATGTGTAAATTTGATAAAACGATGGAATGTGGATGAAATGGCTTGCATGGCATGAATCCATGGTCTACTAAGGACTATGTTGTATGGGATATCAAGACAATGACATGAAGGAATGTTTATGCATTATAGTCTCACCATGATGGGTAAGTGGATGGTTCCAGCCAATTCCCATTCAATGTTATCATAGGCCTTGATAGTAATGGTGTTCACATCCAAGGTTTATTTAAAATAAAAAAAATTTAATCAGCTTCAATGTGTATATTTTCAAACCTAAACCATTATTTTTAAGTACCTACTTGACTTTGTGATTAGTGATGTATGATTCAATATATAAGTGTAGATTATGTGATGGACCTATTGACCAAATTTGACCCTGTAGGTCAAATTAGGGCCCCTATAGGTAAAAAATTGAGTTTAGAGGTTTATAAGGGGTTTAATATTATGTCATATATTTTATTATATGTTTTTAAATGTCATTTCATGCCTTTTATCCTTGGTCATGGTCTAATTAGTTAATTTGTCATTTTGAGTTATTTAATAGGCATTTAAGGGTCATAAATGCAAGTGGCATAATTTTAAATGTGTATAAGTGTCCTATTTTACTTTAAAACATCCATGAGGTCATATTCCCTATTAATAATGTTAGTTCATCTAAAAATTGTAGGTTATCAAACTAAAAACCAAGAAATCAATTGAAAAAGGAAGAGTTTGGCACTTGTATGGCCCATGAGGGAGTTTGACACATGGGATAAGGTCATGGAACATATATTAATCTCCTAAAACTCATTTACATGATTTAAATGCTCTATAAATGTCATTTTTGAGCTAAAACCATTTTGCTCCTTATTCACCCTTTTAGACACACAAAACTGGTTACCAGGTTTGTGCTTGGTACAGATAGTTGAAGAAGTTTCAAGTAAAAAAATTTTGGGACGTGTTATTAAACTCAGAGAGATCCATTTAAATAATAATATTTTGAATATTGTTCAACTATTATTTATGAACCATCTCTAACAAGTTGACTATGTTTTTTTACTTACCAATTTGTGCACACTATAGGTTTTGCTCCATTTTGGAAAGGTCGACACAAACTAGGTGGTGATTTTTAATATTTTGGATCTACTATAATATTATTTAAAAACTTATTTTCATGTTTTGAAAATATCTCATGGGATTTTTAGTTTATTTTATAGGTTGATGTCCCAGGTGGAATGGCAGTCATTTTCACTACTTGCAGAAGGTTGTATTCTCTGCAAGAGCTTCATGTAAAGGAGATATGATTTTTTCCATGTTTAAATACCATATAGACCACCTAATTTCCATTTTTTGTCCTAAAACACCATACCTTGATCAAACATTTAGTTTTAACATACACACAGTCAGTTCTTTATCTACTTTTCACTTGCAATCACATGTGTGGAACCTATATCACATGTTCATAGAGATATGTTGAAGTTTTTAAGGCTTTGTATATCTCTTATAAGAATTATTTAGTAATTTATACCTTAAAAATAATGTAAAAAGGGATTGTTTTAGTGATATACAACACCTTCATATAGTCTACCATTGGAATGTGCACCTACAGGTACTTAGAAGGTTTCAAACATTGAATTTTAGTGTGGAATCTTACATCAAGATATTTGGTATCATAAAATACCATTTGGAATTTTTTAATACATATATTTGATAATAAATATTAATTTCTTGCTCACTTCTTGCCTAAACTAACTGTTTGCCTGCATACAACTCAAAATTTACACCTATAGGTGCCCTCTTGGAAACCAAGCATGTTGAAAATGATATTTTGAGCCAAGAAGGGTCCTTAAAAATTAAATGAGTCTATTTTAAAGTTTTTATAAGATTTTAAACTCATAATAATAATAAAAACATACACATTTCTCTCATTTCATTCACTATCTACAAACATGAAAATGGCCACTACAGGTGTTGGCAGAAAACTAAGGTACTTGATGGAGGAATTTGGACAAGTTGGAATCATTATTGAAATATTGATGGGTTGAGTGTATCATGGTAGACATATTTTTATGATACATAGGAAAATAAAATGGATAACCATGCTCAAAGATTCAAATGATTGTTTTTAGGCCTCTTGTCTCTAAAAGTGCAAAACAAAGTTCCTTGAGGTTTTGTTGATATTTTGTAATAGGGGCAATAAAGTATTTAAAGCATCCAAATGACCTATCCTTATAGACCCTACATAATACAAAATATTTTAAATTTTTTTAAGGCTGATGATTGGTAGAAAGAGGTTGTTGAAGGACCCAAGATTACACTTTTATGTGCTGAATTCCTTCACGATTATCTACAAGATTTAGATGACTAAGTGACCTTTGTGTTCCAAGTTGATAGTATGAACCATAAATTAATGTTTTAATGGGTTTTTATGGTTTTAAATAAAATTTATGATCTATATTATCATAAAATAGGTTCATAGGCTGAGTTTTGACTACTATACTACCTACATGCCTCCTTGTTATCATAAAATGTGTACCTACAGGTTGGTTGTAGGGTTACCATGAGGAATGGGTTATATAACCTTGATAAAAGACCTTAATAAAAACATAAAATGAATATGTATGTTTTTTTAATGGTGTGGATAGACTCAATAGGGACATAAAACATGATTTCAAGGTCTAATTCAAACATATTCACCTACAACCAACTATAGATAACTGTGATGTAATAGTGAGCTAAAACACATTACCTAGGTGATGATCTAGCCTAAGTAAGATGGGTATAGGTTAAAATAATTTATATATATCCTAAAATGTGTCAAATATGATAATTAAAGGTTTTAAAATTCAAATCCATGTAAGTAACCTATAGGGGGGCTCTTTAGAGCAAAAAATGCAGTCAGCTATAACTAGGATAGATAACGAAGTGGAGGGTTATGTGGTGAGAAGCATGAGAAAGGTTAGAATGAAGAATAAAAATAAAAAATATCCATTATTATGACATAAATCTTTAATTATATATATTATTTTAAAATAAGTTACTAAAGGGACTCTAATAATATAGTTCACAGCCCATAGCATGAAACTCTGCACATAATCTTTTGCTTAGTAGTTTGTATCAATTTTGAGTGATTTTGAAAGGTCATATGGTTTTAACAAGGGATTAAAATTTGTAGATAGGGTATTTAAAATTTATATGATCCTCTCCAACACTTACCATTATCTAATAAAATATGGGAGTGTCCTTTATTTTATCTCAAACAGAGGGCACTCCCTTTATGAGCAAAACCTTACATTTTTGAGAAAGGGTGATGAATGATGGACCAAGAGTTGTATGGATATGGAAATGAAGGTGTGGGAGGTTTTATTAAATATAAATTAACATGATAGACCTTAATAATAAGGGATAAACTAAATAGGGTGCTAAAAAAACTCTAAGGTTGCAGTCAAGCCCATTGGGCAAGGTTTTGACCTAAAGCCAAATGGTAGACCAGTGACACTTCCAACTTTAGTAATGGATTCCAATGGAACAAGACATGTTTTTAGATTCATTTTATAGTTTTAAAATATCTTATTTTGTAAACACATCTATGGGAATATATTTTTAAGCTTTAAGAAAACTCAAGCTACTAGGCATGATTAGGCCTAGATTTTAAATGATATGTCACTTTAATTTATAACCTTAGGAAAGATTTATAATGGATTGGATAATGATTATGGGGTAATAATAGAAATAAGATTTTTTTATGTATAGAAACCCCTAATAATTCCACTTTTATCTCAGATATAATACAAGCACGTAAGAAATGTGAAGATAATCTTGATAAGATGATTTAAAATGCTCACATACTTCATGAGGCTTTGCATGGAAGGAAAGTAAGTTTATAGGGGTTAAAAAGGGTCATAAAATTTGATATAGTGATATTTTTTTGTAATTTCAATATCAGGTCTTTATGAATGAAGCTTAAGAGGGTAAAATAGGCCTAGACTCACCAAAACCCTTGCTAGTGACCAATTTGAGGAAATGAAGGAGATAATGCACCAAAATGGCATAGTCTAAATAGAAAAAGGATTGGATGTTGTATCAGGCTTAGGATCCTTTACATTATGATTAGTTGTATGAAATCTATATTGATAGGGTATAAAACTACTTTTTTTAACTATTTTGTGCATTGTGTAGGTTCTAGTTCGGTTTGAAGAGATGAAATTAACTTTGGAAGAAATATTAGGATTTAATATAACTCCCAATGTCAATTTCATGCCTTGAAAAAAATCATAAGCATTCAAACAATAGCTCTCATCTTAGCTAGTCAAAACTAGCATAGTTAACATGATGATGAGAAGGGTGGAAACTTCAAGTAGATGGATTTTTAAGGTATGCTTGATGCCTCTAAGGACATGGAGGGTCTTGACAAGTGTCATCCAATCATTTTTACCAATTTTCATGGAAAATTTATTCCTTTTTGGAGGCCAAGTGTGCAAGGTGTATGAAAAAAGAGTTATTTTGACTACAAATGGTGATAGCTCATTTTAGAAAGATTTTAGATGACCAAGACTAAAACCAATGCATGAAGAGGCATGTCTAAAACCCTTAATTCTCATTATAATCATCAGACCTATCCATAATCAGTTTTAGGATGTTAAAATAGGGATAAATCAAGAAGGTGATTTTTTGATCCAACAAAGGGAATTTCATGCCACATTTCAAGAGTTTCATGCCTTGGATTAAAACTTGTGCTTCTTGATTTTGCATGGTCCATTTCACATCATTTTCTTATGCATAAGTAACTCATTTTATCATCTTTACAAGTGACCTTGTGCCCTTTTGACTTCTCTCTTTTCCCATCTCTCTCAAGTTCTATAAGAACTGGCCATTTTGGCCTTTGTAAACTATGCTCCACCTGAGTATGGTGAATCCTTGCTCATTTAAATACCATAGATCAATAAAGACTACTAATTTTTACCTCTTCCATGACTATTCATAATGTGTTTTACTTGGATGATTTATATTTCTTAGTGATGAATCTTTTTTCCTTAGCATTCTCTCGCCTATTTAAAGTTAGAAAGCTTCTTCTTGCAGTTTATGTGAAATGTTCTATGAAGTGTCAAGGTTGAATTAGTTAGCATATTCAATAGTGTCATGGAATACCTCCATCCTATCCTAAATATTCACCATAATCTCATAATAAAATATTGATATGATAAAATGCATATTGGAGTAGTGTATGTTTAATTAGTCCCTTGTTTTCATGTGTAACATGCATTTGGTTGGTAGTCATAAACTAATTTGGTGTATCAGCTTATTTAGGATAGTTTAATTTCAGTTTTATATTTCCATTTTCCCTCACAATTTTAAGTGTAGTAGTGGTCTACAATTAGTATATCTAGGGCTTTATCCCTATCTAAAGATTCATCTCATTCTTAGGCTCACCCATAGCCTAGAGGTGTTTCAATTGTGCCACTTGGATGAGAAGAGTTGAGACATATTCTCAAAGGGTATAAATCCAAGTGACAATAGTTTTTGGCATGACTGGTGGGAATCATTATCCAAGAAGTTAAAGGATTTTTATACTGTATTTCAACACATCAACCTTTGGAGGCATCTATCCAAGCATAATTGGTGACTTTGAAGTTATATCAGCTGGTCAAGCAACCCAAGTTTTCCATTTGAATATTTTTGGTAATATTTTTCTTTGTGTTCTTGCTTACCAATGAAGTTTCATGGCTAATTTTAGTGTTGAGTATTGTTTTACACAAGTTGGTGAGGTTTATCAATCTTATGGCATTCCCTATCAGACTTTATGTGATTCTTACTAGACTTGTTATGATCCCTATCAACTCCAACATGATTCTTATCAGGCTTCTCATGAGTTTTATTAGTTTTATAACCAGCTTTCTCAATATCTTACTCCTCCTAATCAACCTAGTCACTTCTCAAGTCAGTCCATTTAAACCTTCAAGTAAAATCTTTTGGGCTATGAGAAGTACATGTTGGATTTTGATACACTAAGGGGACATGGTCAATATGTTCCTATTAATAGTATTCATAAGGTGAGAGGTGCATTAGAGTTGGTCAAAAGAGAGTGGGCACCTATTGAGAGAGCCAATTGACAAAGGCTCACAAGTGAGATGCTAGTTGTGAGTGGCCTAGTTTCATCCTTAGAAGATAGGATAAGAACTTATGAATAGCAGCCTCACAAAGTCTATCAGTCCTCATATCCACCTCCCCAAGATTGATATCAGTCCTACTTGACCTTTATTCATGAGCTGAATCAAGATTATCAAAGCCATCCTTTTCCCAATCAGTTGGAAGAGAGAGTTGGGGAGACAAACCTTATTTTTGAATTAAATATTCATAGGTATATTGAGTTGGCCAATACTTATATGCATTAGTACATATAATAAATAAAGGAAGTTGAATTTAATCCCTCATTTCCCTCTCTTATTACATCCCTACCTCAAGAAGAAACCTCTAGATATGAGATTCCAAGTTGGAGACAAGATGGAGAATCCATGCCTAAGGATATCCCAAGTTTATTAAACATTTCATCCACTACTCAAATTACATCACTAACTCAATAAGAGAATCCTAATCTTAACACCCTAAGCTAGAATAAGATAGTGGAATCATGGGGGAAAAAAGGAGATAAGAGTCTTGATAAAGAGTGTGAAGTTGAGAAGGAGCTTGATCCTATGCAAAACCCTCCCACCCTTCCTCAAGAGACCTCTTGTCTTCCATATCAGGCCTCTTATACTTATTATCCTCATGATGATGACTATCAAATTCAAGAGAGACTTTTCCAAGATAACCTAGCCAAGAAAATTGAAGAATTAGAGTCAAGAATGAAATTGTTAAGTCAAGATCTGATGGAAGGTTTAGAGCCAAAAGAAGATCATATGCCTAAACAAACCCCATATAACCTTCCTCAAGAGAATGCTCAAGCCCAATCATATTTTAATGAATTGATTTTCAAATTGAAGGAAGAAACCAAGGTATTTTAACCCAAGTTCTGTGTCCCCTTCCTCAAGAATTCCCAAAAGAATCCCCTACAGTTCATTCCTAATATGATGTTGAGTTCTATGTGCCACCTCCACCAACTAGTTCATCTTGTCCTTACCCCATCACCCTTTTCCTTGATGGACCTATGGTATGGGAACCTAAAGAGGATTAGTTGGTTGATAAAAATTTAGAACTCTTACTTGAAGAAAACATAGCTCCTTGGTAGCCTCATTGGACTAAGTCACATGATTTCAAGATGCCTAGTCTTAGCATCACCAAGAAAGAGAAGGAGATTGAAGATATTGCAGCCCTTGAGAACCAAATTCATGTTATGGCAGTTGAGATGCAACTTGAGAGTCCTCAAGAGGTCATAAATGTTGAAGAAGAGGTGGTCTCTTATGTTAAAACTTTTGATTGGGTTGATATGTAAGAATGTTTCCATTTTGCCAAAGAGGAAGAAATAGTCATTGATTATTCCATCACTATGAAAAATATCATGGATGGGAAAGAAAAATTTCCTAATCAGCCTTGGGATGACTTGTTTTCAATCATTGGATCAGGTTATACTCCTCTTCAAGGAGTGTGTTTGCTTTACTTTGTGTGTGTCTTTTGCTTTATGTGGTTGAGGTAATTAGTTGTCTTGTCTTGGTCAAAGCCTTATTGTCAAGTGTCAAGTCTTATTTTTTGTCTTAGACTTTATATGACTCCCTAGCCCAATGGACTGATAAGACTATTGATCTTTAACATAGCAGGCATGCAACCCCTATGAGTCACCAATTTATTAACCAAATTTGACCCTATAGGTCAAATTAAGACCCCTATAGGTAAAAACTTGAATTTAGAGGTTTATAAGGGGTTTAATATTATATAATAGGGTATATTATATTTTTTTATGTCATTTCATGCCTTTTATCCTCGGTCATTGTATAATTAGTCAATTTGTCATTTTGAGTCATTTATTAAGCATTTAGGGGTCATAAGTGCAAGTGGCATGGTTCTCAAGGTGTCCAAGTGTCTTATTTTAATTTTAAATGTCAAATAGGTTAGATTAACTATAAATAGTGTTAGTTCATCTGAAACTTGAAGGTTATATAACTAAAAATCAAGAAATCAACTGAAAAAGGAAGAGTTTGGCACTTGTACAGGCCACGAGGGAGTGTGACACATGGGAGAAGGTTATGGAACATATCTTCATCTTAATAAAAATAATTTACATTATTTAAATTCTCTATAATTTTAATTTTTGATCTAAAACCATTCAACTCCTTCACCCTTCTAGACACATAAAAATGGTCAACAAATTTTTGCTTGGTAAAGACAACTGAAGAGGTTTCAGGTAAAATTATTTATAGATGTGGAATTAAACTTAGATATAACCATTTAAATATCAATATTTATAATATTTGTCAAGTATACTTTATGAACCATCTCTAACAAGTTGATGATATTTTTTTACTTGCCAATCTATGCACCCTATAGGTTTTGCTCAATTTTGGACACATTAGTACAAAAAAATTAGTGATGTTGACTCCAAAGGATGTTGGATATCTTATCATATTATTTCCATGCTTATTTTCATGTTTTGAAAATATCTCATGGGATTTTTAGTTTAGTTTGTAGGTTGATGTCCTAGGTGGAATGGCAATAATTTTCACTACTTGCAGAAGGTTTTATTATTTGAAAGAGATTAATGTGAAGTAAATATGATTTTTTCCATGTTTAAATACCATAAATATCACCTTATTTCCATTTTTTATCCTAAAGCACCATACCTTGATCAAACATTCAATTTTGACATACACACAATCAACTCTTTATCTAATTTTCACTTGTAGTCACATGTGTGCATCTTGTATGGCATGTTAAAAAATGTGTATTTAATGTTTCAAGGATTGGTTTATATTTTATAATCATGAGGTAGTAATTTATACCTTCCAAATAATGTAAAAAGGGACTGTTGCAGTCATATACAACACCTTCATACAGTCCACCATTGAAATGTGCACCTATAGGTACTTGGAAGGTTTCAAATGGTGAGGTGAGGTGTGGAATATTACATCAAGATATTTGGTATCATAATATACCATTTTGGTCTTTTTAAGACCTATATTTTATCATAAATATGCATGTCTTGCTCATTGCATGTGTAAACTCACTGTTTGTCTGCATATAACTCAGAATTTGCACCTACATGTGCCCTCTTAGAAACCAATCATGTTGAAAATTATATTTTGAGCCAATAAGGTTATTTTATAATTAAATGAGTCTATTTTAAAATTTTTATAATATTTTAAACTCATAAGAAGACAAAAACCATGCACATTGCTCTCATTCCATTAACTGTCTATAGACATGAAAATGGCCACCTATAGGTGTTGACAAAGAAATGAGGGTACTCAATGGAGGAATTTGGACAAGTTGGAATCATTATTTAAATATTTATGGGTTAATTTTATCAATTTATACCTATTTTTAGGATATATTTGAAAATGAAATGGATAATAATGCTCAAAGATTCAAATGATAGTGTTCATGTCCCATGTCCCTAAAAGTGCAAAATAGAGTTCCTTGAGGTTTTGTTGATATTTTTTAATAGGGATACCAAAGTATTTAAGGCATAAAAATTACCTAAACTTATATAACCTACATAAGACAAAATATTTTAAAATTTTTTAAGGATGATGATTGGTAGAAAGAGGTTGTTGAAGGACCCAAGATTACACTTTTATGCACTAAATTCCTTTACTGTTATCTACAGGATTTGGATGACTAAGTGACCTTTGTGTTCCAAGTTAATAGTATAAAACATAAATTCATGTTTTAATGGGTTTTTATGGTTTAAAATAACATTTATGAGATATATTATCATCAAATATGTTCATAGTCTGATTTTTTACCACTACACCACCTACAGGCCTCTTTGTTATCACAAAATGTGTACCTATAGGTTGGTTGTAGGGTTACAATAAGGAATGGGCTATATACCCTTGATAAAATACCTTAATATAAGCATAAAATAAATATTTGTTTAATTTTAATTGTGTGGAGAGATTTAAGAGGGACATCAAACATGATTTGAAGGCCTAATTCAAACATATTCACTTATAACCAACTATAGATGATTGTGATGTAATAGTGAGCTAAAACACATTAGATAGGTGATGGTCTAGCCTAAGTAAGATGGGTATAGGTTAAAATAAATACTATATTATCTTTAAAGTTGTAAAATAGGATCATTAAATTTTTTAAAATTCCAGTCCATGTAAGTAACCTATAGGTGCCCCCTCTCCAAAGCAAAAAATGCAGTCAGCTGTAACTGGGACATACAGTAAAGTGGAGGGTTATGAAGTGAGAGGAATGAGAAAGGTTAGAATGAATAATAGACCTAAATAATATTATTTATGATGATATACATATTTATTTATCTCCATGACTTTAAAATATGGTACTAAAGGGACTCTAATAATACATTTCATAGCCCATATCATGAAACCTTGCACATAAACTTTTGCCTAGTAGTATGTATCAGTTTTGAGTGATTTTTAAAGGTCATATGGTTGAAAAATGGACGAAAATTTGTAGAGAGGTTTTTTAAAACTTATATGATCCTCTCCAACACTTACCATTGTCTAATAAAATAAGGGAGTGCCCTTTGTTTTGTCTCAGATAGAGGGCACTCCCTTTATGAGTAAAACCTTTCATTTCTGAGAAAGGGTGATGAATGATGGACAAAGAGTTATATGGATATGTAAATTAATGTTTGAGAGGTTTTATTACATATAAATTAACATGATATACCTTAATCATAAGGTATAAACTAAATAGGGTACTAAAAAAACTCCAAGGTTGCAGTCAAGCCCATTGGGCAAGGTTTTGACCTAAAGCCAAATGGTAGACCGGTGACACTTCAAACTTTATAA
The DNA here is from genome assembly GCA_037957365.1 of Torreya grandis. Lineage (NCBI taxonomy): Eukaryota > Viridiplantae > Streptophyta > Pinopsida > Cupressales > Taxaceae > Torreya > Torreya grandis. Next base: position 858,007 of record JARHVA010005036.1, on the reverse strand, counting down.
ATGGGTTAAAATGGACCATGAAACGTTTTTAGATTAATTTTATAGGTTTTAAATATCTTTTTTTTCATACACATCTAGGGGAATCCATTTTTGAGCTTTAAGACAACTCAAGCCTACTAGGCATGATTAGGCCTAGATTTTAAATGATAGGTCACTTCCATTTATAACCTTATGAAATATGTATAATGGATTGGAGAATTATTATGGGGTAATAATATACATTTATAAGCTTGTTTATGCAGATAAACCCTTACTAAGTCCACTTTTAGCTTAGAGACAATACAAGTATGTAAGAAATGTGAAGACAAGCTTGATAAGGTGATTTCAAATGCTCACATCTTTAATAAGGCTTTGTGTGGAGGGAAAATAAGTTTAGATTCATTAAAAAGGGTCTTTAAATCTGATCTAGTGATATTTTTTTCAACTTCAAGGTCATGTCTTTATGAATGAAGCTTAAGAGGTTAAAATAGGCCTAAACTCACCAAAACCCTTGCTAGTGACCAGTTTGAGGAAATGAAGGAGATAATGGACCAAAATGGTAGAGTTTACCTAGAAAAAGGATTATAGGTTGTATAATGATTAGTTAGGAACCATACCATTAGGATTAGTTTTATGTAATCTATATGGACAAGGTATAAAACTACTTCTTTTGACTATTTTGTGTATTGTGTAAGTTCTAGGAGGTTTGAAGAGATGAAATTAGCTTTGAAAGAAAGATTAGGATTTGAGATAACTACGAATTTCAATTTCATGCCTTGTAAAAACTCTTAATTTTTCAAATAATAGTTCTGATCTCAACCAGCCAAAACTAGCATAGTGAACATGATGGTAAGAAGGATGAAAACTTCAAGTGGATGGATTTTTAAGTATTGCCTGATGCCTCTAAGTCCATGGAGGGTATTTAAAAGTGTAATCCACTCTATTTTATGAATTTTAATGTAAAATTGATGCCTTTTTTGAGGACAAGTGTGTAGGGTGTATGAAAAAAGAGTTATTTTGACTATAGATGGTGATAACTCATTTTGGGAAGATTCTAGATGATCAAGACTACAGCCAATGCATGGAGAGGCATGTATGAAACCCTTAACTCTAATTCCAATCATCATACCTATCCCTAATCAGTTTTTAGATGTTAAAATAGGGATAAATCATGAAGGTAGTTTTATGAGTTAGTAAAGGGAATTTCATGCCACATTTCCAAAGTTTCATGCCTTAGATTGACACTTGTGATTCTTAAATTTTCATGGTCTATTTCACATCCTTTTATCATGCATAATTAACTCATTTTATCATATAGACAAGTGTCCTTGTGACATTTTGAATTATCTCTTCTCTTCTCTCTCTCAAGTTCTATAAGAATTGGCCATTTTGGCTTTTTTAAACTATGCTCCCCCTGAGTATGGTGAAGCCCTGCTCATTTACATACCATGGATCAATAAAGAATACTGATTTTTACCTCTTCCATGAGTGTTGATAGTGTGTTTTAATTGAATTATTGATCTTTCTTAGTGATGAATCTTGTTTCCTTAACATGTTGTTTAATTCTCTCACATATTTACAGTTGGAAAGCTTCTTCTTGTAGTTCATGTGAAGTGTTCTAAGAAGTGTCAAAGATGAGTGAGTTATCCTATTCAATAGTGTCATTATATACTTCTTGTCTAGTCCTTCTAACCTAAAAATTAACCATAACCTCATAATGAAACATTGATTTGAGAAGATGTAGATTAGAGAAGTGTACGTTTACTTAGTCCCTTATTCTCATGTGTATATTCATCAATTGATTTGGTGTATCACCTCCTTTAGGAAAGTTTAATTTCAATTTTTTCTCTCCATTTTCCCTCATAATTTTAGGTGTAGTAGTGGTATACAAGTGGTACATCAAGGGAGATATCCCTATCTAGAAATCTACCTCATTATTAGGCTCACCCATAGCCTAGAGGTGTTTCAATTATGCCACTCGGATGAGGAGAGCTAAGACATCTCCTCAAAGGGTGAAAATATAATGAAAATAAGACCAACATGAGTGATCTCATGTTGATCAATGGTGAGCTAATGGTGATTTTAGGACAAACATCCCATGAGGGATTAGAATTGTGATGGGTTAATGTCATTTGGTACTCTTGAATCCTTAATAAATTTATTTAAGAATGAGTTATAAGAAGATCCAAGATAGATATTTGAGTCAAGTTCTTCTCAATTTATTGAATGAGCTCATATTATCACTTGAGTGGGTAGAGGATCCCTTAAAATAGTGATTTTAGTGCATATGATGGTAACTTCACAATCAAGATCTCTTATTGATGGTTGCTACATGGTGGTTTGTGACATGTATAACAATTGAGTCATAGGATTGATTGACTTTAGTATAGTTGACATGGTTGGTTTATTAGTTATGACCTTGATCTTTTGGAGGAGGATTATTATCATGTTTAAGGAATGGATCCTTGTATATCCTCATTTGATGATTCTTTGATGCAGGTGCACTATTGCCCAGTTTAATATCCCCTTGATTGAGAAAATATATCACATAATTTTCAAGTTTCATGCACCTATTAGTGGAATTTCCTTTGATCTTATGAAACTCATAATATTTTTTTCCTTGTACCATGTGGGATTTAGTTTATTTTGGTTAAATGGATTAGTTTTTGGACATATGATCATGTCTACAACAACCAACATATGGAAGATAGATTCCAAGGATTCCCTTAAGGGAGTGTTTTGTCTATGTTAGAACTCTTATTTTGGCTAGCCTAAGGAACACTAATACTAGATGTATTATTAACCACTTGAATTTGTTTAACATATGTAACTCCATTACTAACCACATTTTTTTTCTTTCTAGAGAATTAAGGATTTTATAATTGTGGTTGATTTTGCTAATTTTTTTATTTTGTATAAAATAGTTTTCCCAACCCTTTGGTGATGATAGTTTTCTCAATTCAAACACCTTTTTCAATGATATGATTGAATGTTGTGGTGAAATTTACTTGGAGGTGGAATCTCATTTCTTGATTTAGATTAGCCATAAATATGCTAACCAACTATGTCTTAGGGATTGAATATGGGAATATGCTTGTCAAGCCTCTTCATATTTATAAGAATGGGGATAAAATTTCCTCATTTTATTGTATGTTGTTACAAAGATCCATCATGGTGAGCTCATGCTCAAAGTTGTAGGAAAAGTGTTACACAAACCTTTTAGATAATTATGTGAATGTGGTTATAAATCCCTTTGATAGGTGCATAAACCATTTCAGTGCTTATCTACCTAAGCTCCTATGAAATAATTTGAAGAGATAGATGTTATTGTAAGTGACATCTTAATGTGACATGAGGAACTCCTTAATGTGTTTCTTGAGGTCAAATTTTCCATTATAGTTATGAAATTTGGCTGGATAGAAGTATGATGAAAAGGGTAATTTTGATATGTCATGGTCGAATGTATAAGGACATATCTCTTTAAGCTTATATTTCTTGTTTTGATTTCTAGATTTTAGTCCTTGGAGAGTGTCTTTCATGGCTTTCCACTCTTGGTAAATTGGTGTACCATGAAGTGGTGTTGATGGTGATTGATTAGTATTAAATTAATTTTGATTACTTGATGGTTGATTTTTTTATTCTTGTTGATGGTATTATTGATTGGATAACTGATTTAATTATATTATTATTGATGGATGTGGGAATTTAAGGTTGCCAACCTTTAGTTGAGTTGTTGGATTTCATCAAGGATGACATGAATTTAAATTATGTTAATTTGGTATGCTAGATTAAACTTTATTTTGTTATGGGTGACATGGATAACATTGGGATTTGTATTTTGAGAAGTACACTCAAAATTGGCTTGGTTTTGGTCAATCTAGTGGTAGCCTTATCTTTATTGAGGATGTTTTGATTTTTTTTATTAAGATGTGAGACAAGTTGTCAAGATTGTAATCAAGAACTTATCTCAAAAAGGTGCATGACAAATTAATCTTTGTTTTCATATAGGTTCTAGATGATTTGGGATTTACCTCAATCAATCTTAAACAAATCATTGTCTTTGTCATGGTATTTTCTTTAATCAGCTAGACTATTGGTATCATAATTATGAATGTGTTCTTGATGAAAGTGGAATGGATTATGAATAAAAATATTTTGGTATCTAGATTTCAATTTCATTTCAATTATTGTCTCATTTTAGGTGCCATGATTTTTATTATATTTGATTGATGTAGGATTTGATTTATATTTGAAAATATTAGGTTGATTTAAATTGCATTTGGATTTTATTTGATTTTAAAAAAATTATTTGTTTGGTTTTGATTTTTTCTTGATTTGACTTAGTTTGATCGTATTTTTATTTTAAAATTATTTATTTTAATTAAGTCACTATTTTATCATAATGGAGAAAAATAAGACTCATAAACAAGACAACCTATGTTATTAAAGTAGGATTATATTTATATAGTGTCCCACTGATAATACCCTAAAATACACATGGTGGGTGATCATAGGAATGTTGTGTTCTTGGAACCAATATCCATTTATGACAAAGAGTCTCATAAATTAGGCTAAACAATGCTAATCAGGGGTGTTCTCTATATACCTCACAGTATACTAAGGCTCAAATCCATGAGACAAGGGTGTTATTGAAGGTTTGGGTAGTCGTAGATGAAACCACCTCACTTCATGGTGGTGTTAAAATAGGATACCACATATCTAATGATAATATACACACAAATGAATTTATATATCCCACTAGAACACAAACTTTGTCTCTATGTTGGGTGATGAAATCCTAGTTTTAAGACCTTAAAAAGATAAAATAAATTAGGTGCACATTATTTATGGTTTCCAAGATTACTTTGTAGTGTGAGTAAATATAATACACAACACCTCCTAGGGTGACACCAATGACCTAGACCTTTTATGCCTACCAATTTCACCTTTTGATGTGAGGGATGAATATACATAGTATGTAGGCTATACAAACACACACATACAAGACTAATAAACAATGTGAAAAATAAGATTAATTGATTAGTTATGATTAATTATTAGAGGTATATTTTTATTTTATTTTATGTCTCTAACCAATGAACCTAAAAATAGATCATTAGTAGTTTTATAATGATTAGAGTCTATGGTAAGTAGAACCTGCAATAAATATAATTAGTAGACACATATTAAAGATGTTGTTTAACATAGTGCACATGCTAAAAACATTGAATATATTATGATGTCCATGAAAATAAACATAATATAATTTATAGACATAGAATCATATCACACATATGCTACTTAGCAATATGCATATGCTACCAAAATCACAAATGTTGTGACATTTACTTTAAAACCCTAAAAAATAAAACTTGAAACATACCCATGTAAATGCTATAAAAAAAATGAAAATGTTTTTTATCATAAAAAAAATGATACCAAAGACATAAACATTGTTATGTTTATGAAAAACTACAACATATAGAACAAAACTTGATAGAATGCATGGGCTATTCTTTTTACACAAACACCGCTATCAAAGGTAGAGATGTTTCTTAGGATGGACACATTACGACACATAATATGTGATTTGGAAGATAAAAACTTTAGATTTGAACTAAATTACTCTTAATTATATTCTAAAACTATACCAACTAATCTAACAACCATTATAAAAAAAAATTAACAATTATTATGGATAAAGAGTCCCACTAAGCATGACATAAATGTGCAATATAAAGTTAGAGAAATATAAGTTAAAAATTCAAAAAAAAAATTAAACTCATACTCTCAAATATAAATAAAAACCTCTAATTAAGATAAAGAGGGATTTAAAATTCACCTTCACTTCCCCAAATAGATAAGCCTATCTTGATGCGAATTTGGTTGGATTTGAGATTGGAACGTAGTTGATCAATAGGTGATGCATATACAATCTGGCAACATGTCCCCTTATAAGATGAATGATTTTATTCATAATTGGATGTATTTATCATAATATTTAATATTTCAATATGAATAATTTAGTTAGTATATAGATTATTGTTTCAAATGTAGGGGTCTCAAATTTATAATTTTTAAAAAATGATATGAACCACTAAATTTGATTCAAGATCAAGGGATATAATTGAGTTAACATCTTCATTGAATGGGTGGAAATGGGAATTAAATTGTTGGGATTGAGGATGTAAGGCTTTGTGATTATGAAAAGTAACTTATTTTCACCTTGTCCCTTATCATTTGGATTTGTTGATTCCATTGGATTTTGGGTGATTAACTTGGGGATTTGGAGTGATTTGATGATTTTTTATTTATTAATTTTTTATATTGGAATATTTTTTATTTCCATGGATTTTTTATTAACATTAATAAGCTACCTAATATGAATAGTTAGTTTTTTAATAAAATATTTCAAATTGTGTGATTGGACAAGTTTCAAATGCAATAGGATTTATTGATTGGGGGTGATGGTCAAAGAGTTATGGGTTGGGCTACTGATGTTAGAAATGGTATTAGGGTTGGTTAGTGATACGATGATGGATCAGATTAGGATTATGAAATAAATTTGGATAAAATATAGATGTAATAATAAAATTGAGTTTATGATAATGTGATAGTGTGGATTAGTGAATGGTGAACAATTATGACAGTAGGGTGTAAAAATTAGGATATCTACACCTTTGATAAAGAAGATGAGGTACAAAATACCTGACCAAATAGTTAATTTTAAATTATATTGAAATAATTGAAAAAATGAATCATTAGGTGATTTTTAAATTTAAACAAAATATATGAGATTGTATGATGCAAAGTTCAAAAAATTTAGAGCATTTTGTGCATGGCCAATGAAGGATCCACTTTCTTTAGTGTGTGAACCTTTAGTTTTTTGGGGTGATAATATATGATATGACCATCTAATATACTTGATGAAAGTTTGAGTCTATTTATTTTTAATCCACATCATTTTAGTATAAAAAACTTATCAATATCATGACATTCCCCTATTATCAGTCTACGGACTTGAGTACTCAATTAGTGATTTGGTTAGTTTGGTTGAGTATAAGTTTAGCATGCTAGATTGTGGTTTATGTTCAAATGCATAGAAAAAATCAATGATAATATTGAGAAAGGTTAGAAATTATGAAAAAAATTGTGATCACACATTCATATACGGGCATGTGTATGCCTATAAAGATATTTCTATTTTGATAAGATATTATATTGAATGCATGTTCAATAAATCTAATTGTTAACTTATGGATTGTTGGAACTATAGAGAATATGACATGCAAAATAAATTATATAATTTTTTAATGGTTGAGTCAATTAAGAATATTAGATCAAGAGAAGATCTACTTATTTATTATATCTATACTCATCTCCCTCCTATAAAGTTAAGACAATGTAATATAAAGAGGACCTCAAGTTGATAATCTTTCATTATCTCTTTAATTATGATGTTAAATACATACACTTATAGACAAAACTTGTGAAAAAATTTAATGAATATTTTAAAATATATAATGTTCATTTTCATATGTGTGAAAAAATCATAAATTAATAATTGCATTTAGTATATTGGGAATTCACTAAAGGATTTATGTGTTTTATGTTGAATATATTAAACTTTTATCATGATTATTTATTTATGTTCATTTTTAAATTTAAATATTATAGATTGATTATCACTCCCATCTATTGAAATGCCTTTGTGTATGTTTTGTGTATACATATACATGGCCTATGTGTCACCTTGATCAATCCCATGTGTCACCCTAGTCATCCCATACACCCTGACAAAATCAATCATCAAGAAATAAATTTTGAAAACATGTTTGGATCATGAAATTTGTGCCCAATGGAAAACATAATCACGTCTACAAGGTAATGTAATATACATGAACCAAAAATCATAAATGAACAAGATAGGGGTTTGGATGATATGATAATTCATTTTTTTCTCATATTTGTTGCCAAATTTATAATCATGATCATATTAAACAAGATAGTGACAATCAAAATGATGGTTTTAATATTATGAACGAACCTAGTGAAAGTATTGATGAAGATAAACTTGATGGTGGTGAAGATAAGAGTGTAGAAGATAAGAGCATTAATTATATTAAAAAACATATAAAAACTTCATTTTTCAAAGCATGGGATGATAGAACAATAATGTTGAATCTAAATTTAGCATTAATGGACTTGAAGGTCATAATTGGATGGTCAAATGTTAGTGTAACAACACTACTAAAGGAAGAAAAAAAATATATTTGTAAAATTTTGATTGTTTTCTATAAATTTGTATGGTACTAAAAAAATCACATAAGGAAAACATAATCCTTATCATCTATGGAAGCACACCAAATATAATATTCCTTGGTAATTTCATATGAAAAATATGATGCATGCATCAAATAATACATACTATTGAAAAAAGATTTGTGAATGCTATAATTTATCGCAATTCTAACTGTAAAGAACATCATTTCAATACTGGTGTAAGTGGATTTAAAATTTCAATGATTTTTTGTCGCATTTCCCAATGATTAGTGCATGATAAAATCTTTATCATTTCAAGTCACATGAAAATATAATGGAATGGCATTCCAATAATATAAGAGTGATGGGTGATGCACAAACCAAGTGATTATGAAGCTATGAAACACATTGATGATAATTGTCTTGATAAATTAAAGTACTATGCAAGGATTCTTAGGCTAGGTATTTAAATGGATGGGGTTAATCTACATTAGAACTTGTCAATAACATATTTTTGAACCTTAAACTTAGATGGTTGTTACTAATGGGATAAAAATATAGAAATATTTCTAACAAAAGGGTGATAAACTAATCTATAGTAATCCAATTAATTAAAAAAATAGATAAATAATGTTATGAATTTATATAACTATGTAATAAATAATAAATAATGTTATTTATTTGGTTTATTGTGTTCTAATATATATAGACTAGAAATAGGTGTAAAATATTTAGAATAATTTTTTTGGATTAGTTATCAAATTCTATGAATTTTAATTTATGGCTGTGAACACTACTGACAAATTTGGACACTACCTTCAATGTTAGTGTTTGATTATGATGTAGGTATCCAGTATAGAATAATGACTAAATTTAGATGAGATCATATTCATTAGTTTGGGGCTTTTTTTCACCTTTATACTGATGTATTCAATTGTGGGATAAAGGTCATCGCTCTTCACTAATTGATCAAACCGTAGGTCTTCACCCTTCTTCACCCTTGGAATGATTTTTCTAAAAAATGCATTAGTGGGCACATGATGTTGAGCTACCCCAAATAACCCTCTGTCAATGGGCACTACCTACATAAAAAATATTCTAAGGAGGGCCTCAAAGTTATGTAGTTCTCCCTTATGTATCTGAAAGTATGTGTGCACAAGGGTGAAATATATTATATGAATATTCATGCAATTATCTAGCTTGTAATTTGACAAATATTGCTCATGGGATATTATTTGAATGCTTCATACCTATAATATGACTGGTCCTATGTTGATATGAAAATAGAGATGAATAAGGAAGAATAGGGTGCTTATGTAGTTGATTGATTTAGATTTAGTAGGTGTTTGCTTAATATTTTCTAGATGAGGATTATACCACACCTTTTGAAAATATCTCAAGTAGGTTTTAATAAGACAAATACGCTGACCCATAGGTTTTGAATAATTTTCAATTTAGATGACTTTTGGAAATTGGACACTAGATAAAGATATGAACACTACCATTGATAATTTTTGTCCTTCTATGGCCATTAGTGTACAAAAGTATAGAAAAAAATATGGATCTAAAACTAATAGTGATGGATGCTTATCATGTTTTAAGATATTTATGTAGTTTAAGAGACTTGGGTAATCATAATGATATGAATCGGGCTAACATATAATCATTTAGGTATAGTGAGATGGCAATGTGAGCCTTTCAATAGTAGGGAGTTATATAACGAAAGGGTGAGCCTTGATTGATTTTTTTCAAATGTATAAGATTGAGATGTTATAAATATTGATTTTAAGTATCTATATCCCCCCCTTAATCTGTTAATGCATAAGGATGAAATTACTAGGTTAAAGGAAATAAATGTGTACTTAAGTTTCTATAACACACCTTGCCTTTGAGTAAGCCCAATTTAAGTGATTTATGGTGTATGACCTAAACCAATATCATGTTACATTTAAATCAGTGCATATAATATAAAATTTCAAATAATTAGAACACTTGAAAAGAAAGAGAGCAAGAAATGAGTACACATATGTATCGATGTGACCATGTTACCTCATGATGCTTTGACTTGGTAAATATGTTTCCTTATGAAGCATTGGAGATTAAAAAAGGTTTATAATTAAACTTTGGAGAGATAAAGAGGGATATTGGATGGTATTATGCCCTAAATCCAATGCAAGGATGAGTTGTGACATGGCCATTGAGATCATTATATCTCAATCACACAACTAAATTATGAATATATATAATCTAACAAGGGTGAGTGATTTACTCAACTTATTTTGTAAATATGGTGAGATTGGATGATTTAATCACTCTAATATGTATATCTAGTGAGTTTGAATAATTTAATCAATTCAACCAATAAAATCAACCCACTACTACAACAAAAATGCTTGATAAAATTAAATCTTGGTTTAATCAGTGCATCATGGTGAGTAGTATAATTGGAAATTTTGAATTTTTGTGTGTAATAACATCATATGCATCTCTAATATGTCTAATCTTGATTATATGTCATAAATATTAAATGTGTTTTTGCAAATCTATGCAAAATTAGTGCAATGTATAGGATTCTAACCCAAGTGTATATCTGAATTATGGAATTGAAATGGAGTTTGTTCAATTATAGAAATCATGTATTTTTGACATTCCCCCACTAAAATCAGTAAATACTGAGTAAGTAAGTAAGTGTGGAGGTCATTTTCTTATGACATGCCCCCACTATAATCTAGAAACTAAGAAGGTGTATAAGTGTGGAGGTTATGTTTTTATGGCATGCCCCCACTAAAATCTAGAAACTATAAAAATGTGGAGGTCATTCTTCTATGACATGCCCCAACTAATATGCCCCAAATTTTTATGTGAGTAAATATAAATTAGTAGGTAACTTACATCAAAATGATAAGGTAAATGTATAATCTATGTAGAATCATGTATCATATAGGGATAACATGTGAAGTATATATATATATATATATATATATATATATATATATATATATATATATATATATATATATATATATAAATTAGGCTCGCAACATGTAATCACATCAAGTCTTTAGATGAATGATATAGATCATGGCAATGTCTAGATAGAAATAATACAATCCCCACAAACAATCAAGAACACACACAATATCACTTAATGTAATTACATTGAATGGTCCAAGGAGATCTCATACAAGGGGCATGTTCAAATGTTACACAATCAAAGAGGATGTAATTTTTAAATGTTCAATCTACATATAATGACATATTAAAATGTATAATCAACATACAATGGCATAAGTACCAACATGCAAGGAACATATTCAAATGTTCCACAATAAATACAATACCAAGCAATGTAATACACTCAATGAAGTGAAAAATAAATGAATCATAAGCATATTAAACTAGTCCCTACATATATGTGTTATCAAAAATGTTATGTAGTATGGCATATCAAGTACACTATGAAAGATATGAGAATGGATATAGGCATGTATTAGAAATATAATATAAAACATCATGTATCAATCATTATCAAAGAAGCAAATGCCCCCAACATACTATATGATTTGAGTAGAGGAAAGGTCTAACATATAAATATGCATATATCATGTGTCTGGGCATTCCTATATCACACTCAATAATGTTTGAAACACATGTGTCTATAGGAATTAAATGGAATTCTATCTAATAACATAAATAAAATAACACAGATGCTAAGGAGCTAATAAAATTTGGGAATGTTGGATATTTTTGTATTTTTGAATTTATTTGAATGTTTTGAATTTTTTGAATATTTAAATGTTTTGTATTTTTTAATATTTTGGAATGAAAATGTTATAATATTATCCCATCCAAGGGGTGGTAATATATAGTTCTAATATTGGAATATGGTATACAAAATTGGTAGAACTACCAAAGAGCATGCATATGTCTCATATCTAGATCTATAGAATCGATGGTATCCTACTTATGTGCAATATGACTCTATGGTCATGAATAAACAATATAATTATTAGGGGTTCATGGAACCTATATTTTAGTTCCTTGTGGTTTCTTTGGAGTAGTTTTAATTGGAACATGTTTAGTTTCTCTAAGCAACTAATTATACTATGTAGGAGTAGTTGAATATTATATAGAATCCAATGTGTCTCTTTGGTGAAAAGGCCTCTCAAGTATGGGCCACCTAGGAAAGGGGATTCCCTATTTATTACCCTTTCATGGAGGATTAACCTTATTAGGTTTTATAATTAGTTATCTTGGAATAAACTTCTTGATGCAAGAGCATCACTCCAAGCTTCAATTTTGGTTTTTTTTATTCATTTTTGGATTGATTAATTTGTTTAAGGGGTCATTTATATTATTTAGATTATTTAAAATTCATTATTCATCACAAAAAACTATTTATAATCATTCATAAGTGTTTATGTTAGCTTAGGTAGTCTATAATTTGAATTTGGCAGTTTCCCACCAAAAATCAAATTCAAATTTTTGAATAAGAATCTTTGGTTTATTGAGACTTTTTCTCTAAATTATAGTGGTTTTTAGTAGATTTTACATTTATTTTAAGTGTATTAAGTGTTATAATTTTTTTTTCTTAATGTCTTTTTTATCTATTAGGACCTTTTTTTGTCTTTTTGGCCATTATTCTATTATACAAATGCACTTCAAATCTAATCAAGACCTAAGTTGGGAGGTTATTGAGTAGTTAGAGGATTTGTAGGAATATATAATTATTTTTAAAGATTTATTTATTCATAATTTTAAATGAATAAGAATTTTTAAAGTCTCCAATAATGAGAAGGAATAAGACATAGGCCTAGGAACAAGATACATAATTTTTGTGCAAGTAAATGTAAGTTTTGACTGTCAACCATATTTGATTACTAATGAAATATTTGATTATTTTTAAAGATAATTTATAATTTAAAATTATATAATTGAATTCTATTATTTATTTTTTCAAGTGGTCATATTTATAAATACTGATATCTAATAAGAAAATAGGGTTCTTTTAACTTATATGCATAATCATGTAAACTATTGCATTCTCGACAAGGAATAGAAGATCTTTAAGTTGTTTATGTGTTTATTTATGTAAATGAGGTTATATAAATGTGGTATAAATTTAATTAAACATATTTTTATGATATAAAATTCAATATATACTCATACACAACCCATTTCACAAACTCTTTTAGTATAAGCATTTACCCTACCTTTTTGGGTGTTTCTATAGGTAAGTTTGTGGTTTCTTGAGTCTTTTTTCAAAAAATTAAATGTGTTTCATATTATTTAGTGTTAAAAAACCATAAAAATACCTTTTTAAAACTTTAAAAAATAATAAAAACTCCATTTTTTCCTTAAAATCCAAATTTGCTCTTATTCGGCCTTTGAGAAAGACATGTTGAAGAGTTGAGACCATTTCATGCTTTGGGTATAAGGGAAGTGAACTAGAGCCTAAAACTTGTTAAAGTTTATTTTTTTTCCATTAAAAATGCGAATAAAACACTATATTTGAATTTTGGCACATTTGGAATTGTATAAAGCCAAAACACTCTATTGGACATAAGAGACCTAATTGCTTAAGAGAAGGGTTGAGATTTTGTATTTTCTTAGAGAGTTAGAATCTAAACCTTGGTATGATGATGTAAACCCTTAATGGGTATATAAAAATTATATATTTTTTATTTTAAATTTTTTGTGGTCAAAAATAACCCTAGAAAATTGATTTATGAGGGTTATAAGAAAAGGCCTAAAAAGAGCAAGAACGTGAAAAAAGATAACCTTCCATTTATATTTGGAATATAAAATTTTAAGGGTTATTAGAGGAAGATACTGGGTATCTAAATATTGATTTTTTTGATCTGTAACATTATATATTTTTCGTAACATTTAAATTAGTGCCTCAAAAAGGTTACTAGCAGTTGGTTGAAGAAGGTAAGATTGTGTTTTGGTTACTTTTGACTAACTCCTCTACATCAGTTTGGTATCAGAGTAGGTTTTAAAATTGAGGGATATTTAAAGGAGGTGTACACTCTTAGATAAAAAGAGTGAATTGGTTGTGTGTTGATCAACTAGCTTATAGAGTGAGTTTTAGTCAGATAGCTTATAAGGTACAAAGACAAGATGCCACCTAGAAGGAATAAAGCCAATAGTCAAACTATATTGGAGGAATTACAAAACTTAAGGATTTGTTTTTATGTTATACTTTTAGTAGTATAGGCTACTCAAATAAAGGGAGTCATAATAGGAGATGACAATTATAGAGAGGAAGAATTCCAAGAGCCAAAAGAGGAAAGTGAAGAAGTTGGAGACTGTGATGAACAAGTTATATAAATAATACTAAATGTAGTAATGAAATAGGGGTATAAATCAAAAATTAAAATTCTCACATATTCAGGAAGCTTGGATGGAGAAGAAATCCTTGATTATATTGTAGAACTAGATAAATACTTTGGCTATGAAATTGTTCCAAAGGAGAACTAGGTGAAGTTTGCTTGTATAAATCTGAAAGGGCATACATCCCTTTGGTGGGATTTAATTAAATAAGAAAAAATAAATAATGGTAAGAAAAACATCAAGTCTTAGTATATGATGGTCTAAGTTGAAGGGTAAATTCTTTCCAAGTGACTATGAAACAAATCTCTTCAAAAGGTTGAAAGCATTAAAATTAAAATAAATGAGCGTCAAGGAATATACAAAGGAGGTCTATAATCTAGTCATCGGATCTGGACATATATAGGAATAAAAATAATTTTTTGGTAGATATATTATATGATTTATATATAATTTGAAATATGAACTACGACTAGTTATCCCCAAGACTCTTTAAGAGTGTTATCAATTTGCATTGAAAGTTGAAGCCAAGCTTAATAGAAGACAAACACAATAAAGTAGAGGTAGAGGCATAAGTTATAGAGGAAGGGGTAAGAAATAAGGTAGAAATACCTAAAAATAAACTAATGAGAAGATATTACCTCATAATAATTTTTCTTTAATCTTATAATTGAATTTAGAGGTAGAAGGCCATACTTCATAGGTGGATATGCATCAAGAGGAAGAGGATCTGATAGAATCATAGGTAATGTTATAAGCTAAATGACTAAGAAGGGGGGTGAATCAGTATTAAACAAATTTATTTAAAAAATATTAATTATTCAATCATACATAATGTACATGTTATCAAGCATAAGCACCAATCCACAAGAGCATGAAACACATGAACACAATATATATATATATATGTGTGTGTGTGTGTGTGTGTGTGTGTGTGTGGGAAACCCTCAAGGGGAAGAAATACCACTAATGATGCAAATGGACTATAGTCCTATAAGAAAATTTTATATTTTTGGGAAACCCTCAAGGGGAAAAAAACCACTAATTATTCAAATGGACTATAGTCCTACAAGATAAACACCAACTTTAATGAAGCACCCATTTCACATGGAGCACCACTCCTAACTAGCTAACCACCAACTTAGTTAGGCTTTAACAAGCACCAAATTGAAAGGAGGTACCAACCCATAGATTAATCAACACCAAATTATCCAAATTAAAAAATTTATCAATTTAATAATACATTTTTTCTCATAATACCTTTTTACACTTTTATCCCTTTCAAACTGGCCTCTAGCCTTCTTCAGTCAACTAGCCCTCTTCTTGACTTGATTAGGTCATATGACCTTGATATTCATATGTAAAACCTTTGTAAAATCTTAATTAATTATCTTATATACTAATTTTATGGTATATAATACTTTATTATACTTACCTAGTGTTGTATTATTTTCTTACTCTCTTCATACTCATGACATCTCAAATTTAGGCCTAAAATTACCTAGTATTTATACAAGTCACTTAATCATATCCTTCTTAGTCAGCCAAAAATTCTTATATTTTTAGGTAAGATATGTAATGTATCTTAAGACATATCATATACATGTTTATAACATGATTTAATTCCCTTTATTTCTAACCTATTTCAATTAGGCCTTATCTCTCCTTTAGGTCTCATGGAGACCAAATTCCATTAGGCCTACTTAGCACATATTCCCCTTTGATATTATTGGATAATTTTAAAAAATCTCACATGGAAATAAAACATAATATGCCACTAAAATATACTCTTTATAAGGTTATCTATGCTTCATAACACTTTTTATCTCTAAGCACTACTTGGAGCACATCATTAATAATGTTCATATAAGGCATGTGCATACCTAGAAAGTTTGCCTTTGAATAATTGAAGCATAAACACAAATTTTATGAAATATCATGGAAAAAATAATTTATTAAGAAACATAATGACCTTAATTTAATCAAAAAATTTATAATATGATTCAACTTATGGCATACATGCTCAAACTCTTCTCTTCAAGAAGCTCACTCAGAACTACCAACTAGTCTCAAAACACAGTCATGGAAACATGAAATTTTGACATCAAATAGAACATAATCAAGTTATTATAATAAATAAACATTATCTTATAATATCCTAATATTAAATTTAAACAAAATTATAATAATCATTAATTTCAACTATTAGTCTTGTAGACCAATTTGTTGACCTTCTCTTTCACAGTCATTACTCAACCAAACAAGCCATTTTGACTTCAATGTTTCAACCTCTTACAATGACTTCCAATATTATGAAAAAAATGGATATATAATTAAAGTAAAAGAAAACATAATTATGTTAATTACATATATCAACTCATGGCATAGAGTCTCAAACCCATCATTACAACCTACTTACCCAAAACTACCAGTTTGCCTTGAAGACCAGTCATGGTGATTTTCAATTTCAACACATATGAGACACATTAAAAATATCATAATGAATATGTATTATCATATATTATCATTATTAAAAATGTAAATAACATGACCATATGGCAATATTGGTCTTGTAGACCAATCTCACAACCTTGCACCTTTATTGTCTCATCTTCACTAGATAGGTCAACTTAGGAGCAACATTTTCATCATTAAAACTATCTTAAAAAACATATATATATAATTAAAATTTATTATATTTATTTAAAAAAATCAAAATGCATTTGGATCCATCCCTAATCCATGATAACACATCCCTAATCAAATACTCACTTCTACCTAGTTTTTTCACTATCAACACCACTAGGTCTGTTAATGATTGGTCAACTGGTATGACTAGTTTAACACCTATAAGGGAAATAAAATTATCATAAACCACCATATAAATAATATAAAATTATAAATATTTAACCTTCATTTAATTAGTAACTTTGAATCAGAAAACTCTACCTATTACAATAAATCTCTAAGAAATCAGGTCTTTTTTATAAGGTCCACTCACTCTCTTGAAAAACAAATCACACTTGGAGATACTTGAGAGATTTTAATTCATGATAAAATATATAAAATATCAAAACCAATCCCTTTTTACCACATTATAACAATTTCTTTCACATCGGGTCACTATTAGGGTTCTTTGAGGGTTTAAACCATCTTCCAGTCTTAACAATCATTTATAAAGCTTGGTCCCTCATTATGGACACTAATGCTTGTAAATTTGAGCTAATACCATTAGCCATATACCATTAATATCTTAGTTTATTATTCAAAGGTTACACATGCCAATGAACACTTGAACGTTATTCTCAGATTGAAAACCCTTCATTATATGCACATGAGAGAACTCAAAACCCTTTTTCTTGCCTTAACCTTAAATTTTTGGCTTGAAATTTTTTAAACATACTTCAAACAACATGTATTACCTATTTAAATACACACATACTCACACGTTACTTGTAAATTGATCATGATACCCCATCTAACCAGCATCACTCTCTTTGTTCTCTAAGCCTTTGACCTGTAAGTCACAATAGGGATTGAAGCTGACCTTATAACCAATATACAAGATCTAAAAACCTCATGTGAAAACTCAAAAAATATATCTCATACTAAAACACTATCAAATATTGTTTATATGTCTTATCAACAACTCATGTTGTTTCATTAGGCTAACAGGGTCTAAAGGTGGTCTGGTAGCATACTAGGTCTGTAGGTCTTACCCATGTATGCTTACCCTAAGACTCACTTAAGTGATCAAAAGCCTCATAATAATGATCAAATAACCTCATATAACCTCTCATTCCTATGTGCATTCATCTCACTAGGCCACCAAACTCATACCTTCTCACAAGGTTTGTTCATGTAAAGGCTAGTGTCATGACTAGACTTCTTAAACACTTGAAGATTGACAACTGACATTGAAACACTCATTGATGCTTATACACATTTATCACATTCCTTTCATGATCCTTAGATAATATAATACCTCTAAACATACTTATTAATTCTCACCATGCATATTATCATGATATGATTATGCTTCTCAAGACACCTTGTATTCAAAGATTCATACTTCAAAACATGCTTACCTTGACCTAAAAATTGGCATCAACCTCAGAAGAATCATCAAGTTGAATTCAAATTATCTCTCAATATAGAGATATTATTAGATCATTTTAGACTATTACTTTTAATATAAATGTCTAAAATAAGATATCTAAAGAGGGGAAATCTATATATGTATAGTAGATATCTTTGGAGTTATTATATTGATCTATAAAATAAAATTGGGCATCATCAAATCATGGATAGATAGGTCTTTAAAGCTTCATCAGAACATCTTTGAAGCTACCTAGTATATTTTTGGATCTTCAACATAGCATGTTTTTATCTTGATAAAACATCTTTGTAGATGTTTATGTAGATATTTAAAGCTTGACTAAGGATATTCATAGCTCATTGTGTTCTATGTCAAGTCTTCATATCAAGAATACAAGCTCATACCCCACACACCATTCATATTCACTAGATGCATCTAGACATCAATGACAACATACTTTGAAATTAGTGACATTAGATTGACATCAATGACAACACTATGCCAACAAACTCCTCCTTTGTCATTGATGGAAAAACAAACTACATTATGATTAATCTCTTCTCCCTCAAACTGATCTTTCTCCCCCTTTGACATTAATGATAAAGAGTCTTCCATAAACATATTATCTAATCCTTAAATCCTAATTTCAAGAAACCACATAATGTAATCTTGATCAAGTATTCACCATAGGCTCATTAATTGTTGTAGACACCTTCTATAAACTCTCTTTCTCCCCTTGAGTAGATACTACCTCTTAAAGACACTAGATGGCACAAAATATTTATAAACTATGACAACCACTCATGGAAACCATTCCCAAAAACTTATTTAATGAGTAACCTCCCTCATGACAACTCTTTCATACACCCAATCACTACCAACTGTACCCTATCAATTATCTCAATTCACTTTTGGTATCCACCTTATGCAAGATGCTCTTTGATATCAATCCTGATCACTCATTTCATGTCCATATGACATCTTCAAATGCACTTCTTTCATCAATATTTATCATTCATGTTTCTAAAGACACCATAACACAAACATCATCATGGCACCTTCTTTGCATCATTATATCAAATAGGTCTATGCTCACATGCTTCACTATGACAAAACTCTATCGCAACTTGTCTTCTTCATGATATTAAAATTGAGATAATATAATATGTGCCTTGGTCCTTTATTACCTTAAGGTCATCTTGATGCATATAGAACACTTAACTCTCCCTCACATTTCTCAAAAAATAGAATCATGAAACATTTTAGAGATTATGTTCCCCTAACTCCATGCTTATGTCTATCTAGATAACAAAGTCAACCACTCTCTTCATAAATAACTTAGAGCTACCAATCTCTCCTTTAGACCAAGAATATATCAATTAATGTAACAACTCAGTAAAGAAAGATCATACAGAACTACACAACCATGCTCCTTCTTTGTCTCTCAACTTTATCACCATATGAATCAATATTACACATAGACCATCTTCAACATAGATCAAACACCTTGGTACCAATAGTTGCCTCTCAATATGCCAAAATATCACACTTCTAGATCATAATCAATAATATTCAACATGTCTTCATACCATACAACATGTGTCAAAGTTCAACAAGCATCCACCATACTTCCACTTATTTATGAGTGTCTCCATGAAGCCTAATGGAGTCACACCTTTATATAGGGCACTAAAACAACACCATCTCATTAGATTCATAGATATTCATGCTCTCACAAGATTAAATGTTCTTCAATATTCTTTTGGTCTTGATTGACATTATAGGCTTGATCTCATCATCAACCATTTGATCATTAAAGTGAGTTGACAATAGACATTCCTAACTTGATTTCACACTTGAGGCATGCTCTATCATAGCAAGCATTCCACTTGAGCTTGTAGACTGATCATGACTTATCTTTACTACCTTTATTTTTCATACGTTCAATTACCTTCTTTCTTGAACTCTATGGGATTCAAACTTCTTGTTTTGACTTGATGACCTTATAACTCTATTAAGATAAAATATTGAAATGTGTCCTACATTATGACAACTATAACAAACCATTTTATACATACCATTTGATTGATGTGAATTATGGCTCCTTCCATAGTTCCATGAGTAGTCATTCTTGGAGGTTCTTCTACATTCTCTTACTCTATTACCAAATTGACTATATACAAAATAGTAACCATTGAAAGAACTAGATTACCTTATAGTATTAGGTTTTTTGATAGGTCTTTTCATATTGACCTTTTTTTCTTCAAAAGTCTTCTCCTTGACTATAGGTGATTCTTTTTGGTCTTCTTTAAAACCAAGACCTGTCTTGTCACTTGCAAACTTTTGACTACTCAAGATATCATCTAGAGCCTCAGTGCTCTTTTCAAACTTCAAAAATCTCTTCACCTTGCTAGATACTTGATCCAACTTAGGTTTTAGGTATTCTATTTTAGTTTCATACCTGATTCATTTTTACTCTTTATCCTTTAGGTTTTCATTGACTATCTTCATCTGTGCCTCAACTTGATTGATGATATCAATATACTCCTTAGAGGTGTTACTCAATCTCTCCTCAAAAAATCTAATTTTCTCCTAATATTCCTTAACTATTGATATTATTTTATTATTATTTATTATTTTAAACTTAAACTCCTCTAAATCACTTACCAATCTTCCCTCAAGATTCAATTTTGCTTCTTCTTCACCTAATTCTACATCCACCATAAGGCCTTTCTGATTTGAATAACCCTTATTGTCTAATTTTATGGCCATGAATAAGGTTTCATTATTTTCATGTTTATGTTCATTATTTCCACCATCACCATTAGATTCACTTGAGTCACTTGTTATCTTCTTTATTCTAGATGCTTCTCTTGTTTTTGAAAGTTCCTTTCATACCTACATACTTCCTAAACTCCTTTTTTTTATGAAGGTTATAGGCCTTCTTTTCATCCCCATGATGTTCATCATGTTATTAATCATGATAATATTTATCCTTATTAGGACACTTATAAGCAAAGTGACCATTCTTGCCACAATTGAAATATTTGAAGGGCAACTTACCTTTGTACTTACTAGATCCAAACCTCAACTGCTTTTCAAACATGGTTGTTAGTTGATCGTCATCAATATCTGAGCATTCCTCATCCTTGACCTTCTTGGATTTTGAATTATTATAAACTTTAAAATATTATTCCTTATTTTAAGGTCTTACTTCATTAGTTTTCATCTCATAATTAGTCAAAATCATTGACATCAATCCCATCCATATCTAGCTTGTCCAAATATTATATCTCTTTTATTATAGATATGTTAAAGTTAAACTTAGGATTTAGTGATATCAATAATTTTTAAAAAATAATAGATTATTTCACTTATTCTCATAATCCTATGATTATAATGATAAATTTATCAACCCTTAATTGGTAATATGTAATGGTTTTAACTCCATTCATCTTCAGGCTTTCAAACTATCTTCAGTAGGTCTATAACTTGGCCATCTTCACCTTGGTGTGTCCTTCATAGATATTATTAAACATGTCACATATATATTTATATGAATCATAATTAATTACCTTCACAATATTTTCCTCTAATAGGCCACAAAGAATGACACTCATTGCCTTGGAGTCATTTTCACTAGCTTTCTTACCTGCTGCATCAGTTGGTGGCATAGGAGGAGCACTATAACCATCCACAAATGACTACCAGATATCATGACAATAAGACATAAAATATATATTAATCATAAAATTATAAAATTCATAATTTTATCCATTTAATAATATATCCTTACTATTAGATAAACCAACTGGAGATTGCTAACTAGCCATCCTTGTTTCTAGAATCTCACAACCTTGCACCTTCACTATCTCATCTTCACTAGACAAGTCAACTTATGAGCAAAATTTTCATCATTAACAGTAACATAAAAAACATATATACAAAATTAACATGTATTATAGGTATTTAAAAACATTCCAATGCATTTATATCCATCCCTAATCCATGATAACACATCCCTAATCAACTACTCACTTTTACTTAGTTTTCTCACTGTCTCCACCACTAGGTCTGTTAGAGACTATCAAATTTTATGATACTTTTAGAATACATAAGGGATAAAACCTATTAAAAAACACCATGGACATAATATAAAATTATCAATATTTAATATTCATTTAATTAGCAACTTTGACTCAGACAACTCTACCTAATATAATAAATCTTTGAGAAATAAGGCCTTTTGTAGGGTCCACTCACTCTCCTAAAAAAAACACAACACCTAGAGATGCTTAATATATTTTAATTAATTATAAAATATATAAAATATCCAAACCAATCCATTATGATCACTTTATAACAAGTTTTTTTCACATCGAGTCACTATTAGGGTTCTTTGAGGGTTTAAATCATCTTCTAGTCTTAACGATCATTCACAAAGCTTAGTCCCTCATTCAATAAAAAAATCATTTTATATTTTATATAATACCATTCTATATCTATCATTAATATATTAGGTTCTCATTCATAGGTTACACATGCCAATGAACACTTGAAAGTTCTTCTCAAGTTGAGAACCCTTCATTTTGTGTACATGAGAGGCCTCAAAACACTTTTTATTTCCTTAACATTAAAATTTTGACCTAAAAATTGGTAAAAATACTTGAAAAAACATAAAATACCTATGTAAATTCACATATACTCACACTTTACTTGGAAACTAATCTTGTTACCCCATGTGGCCACTATCTCTCTCTTTTCTCTCTAAGCCTTTGATCTACAAGTCACAATAGGTCTTGAAGTTGACCTTATAACCATTTTTAAATCTCTCAAAACCTCATTTAGAAACTAAAAAAACATATCTCATTATAAAACACTATCAATTATTATTCATATATCTTATTAATAGCTCATGTTGCTTCATTAGGCCAAGCAAGATCTAGAGGTGGTCTAGTTGCATACTACGTCTATAGGTCTTACCCATGTATGCTTATCTTGAGACTCACTTGAGTACTCAAAATTTTCATAATAATGCTCAAATAACCTCATGAATACTCACATGCCTCTATTCATTCATCTCACTAGGCCACCAAGCTCATACCTTCTCACAAGATTTCTTCATGCAAAGACTAGGGTCATGACTAAACTTCTCAAGCACTTAAAGCTTGAAAACCAACCTTGAAACACTCCTTGATGCTTATACACCTTTATCACATTACTTTAATGATCCTTATACAATATCATACATCTACACATAATACTTCACACTCACCATGCACATGTTCATGATATGACTATGCTTCTCAAAACACCTTATATTCAAAGACTAGTACTTCAAAACATGTTTACCTTGACCTAAAACTTGACATCAACCTCAAAATAATCATCACATTGCCTTGAAATTATCTCTTAATAGAGAGACATTATCAAATAATTTTAGACTATTAATATGAATAGTAATTTCCAAAAGAAGATATCTAAAGAAGGAAAATATATGTATGTATAGTAGATATCTTTGGAGTTGTTATATTAATTTCCAAAATATAGTTAGGCATCTTCAGAGCATGGTTGGATAGGTCTTTATATCTTTGTCAAAATGTATTCAAATATTCTTTTTTGATCTTCAAAGCTTTAATAAAACATATTCATATCTCAATGAAACATCTTTGAAGCTACTTATGCAAATATTTGTAGCTTGACTAAGGATATTTGTAGCTCACTATGTTCTATTTTGAGTCTTCATATCATACATACAAGATCATACCCCACACACCATGCATCTTCACCAGATGCATCTACACATCAATGATAACATACTTTGACATTAATAACATTATATTGACATCAATGATAACACTATGCTAGCAGGTAAGTGCTTCAAGTGTAATAAATTTGTAGGAGATAGGTTTTGGGAGTGTCCATAAGGTCAACAAGAGTATCTATAGAACTATAAATAGAAGTTAGATTATTCAAGTAATGAAAGAGGAGAGTGTTGGTTCTCCATATCATGTAGAAGAACTTGATGTAGGTGAATCATTGCTTATGATAAGGGTGATGATCAAGAAACCTAAAGAGAAGGAACCTAAAAAAATAAAGGCACATTTCAAGACCTCCTACAAGTGCCAAGGTAAATGTTACAAAGTAGTTACTAATTTAGGGTAACATGAATAACTTAGTTTCAGTTGATATGGTGGATAAACTAAAGTTGAAAAGTTTAACTCATCCCACTCCCTATAAATTTTCATGGCTGAAAAAAGGAAAAGTATTGGTTAATGAATAATGTTGGGTAGAGTTTAAAATTAGGAATTATAAAGATAAAGTTATTTGTGACATCATTCGAATGGATGTGTACTATGTACTCCTTGAAAGGCCTTATAAATATGACAGGAATACATCACATGATGGAAGGAAAAATGTCTACACTTAGGAGAAGGATGGTATAATCCATACCTTGATGCCTATGAAATAAGAATATGGTGATAAAAATATTGGTTCAAGTTTAATAGTGGTAAGTGAAAAGGAGTTTCTAAATGCAATGATAGAAGAAGATCTAGGATTTATAGTGGTGATCAAGCCTAGAATAGTCATAGCAACCATAAAAGTGAATGAATTACCACAATAAGTACAAGATGTGCTCAAGGACTATGTTTATATCATATTTTATGAACTACCAAGTTATTTTCCACCAATAATAAAAATTAGTCATCACATTGACTTCATTTTAGGAGCAAGCTTGCCTAACAAGGTTGCCTATAAGATGACACCTTAAGAAAATTCTAAGATCAAAAATAAAGTTCAATAACTATTGGATAAAATTTTAGTTAAGGAGACTCTTATCCCATGTGTAGTGCCAATGGTGTTAGTGCCTAATAAGGAAGGAGATTGGAGGATGTGCATAAAATCAAGGAAACTCAACAAGTTCATTATAAGATATAGGTTTATTTTTCCAAGAATTGAAGACTTGATGGATTGTTTGAGTGGTTAAAACTACTTCTCTAAAATTTATATCAAGAGTGGATACTACCAAATAATAATTAGGCATGGATATGAATGAAAAAAATCCTTTAGGACTAATGAAAAAATGTATGAGTAGATGGGCGTGCCATTTATACTCACTAATGCACCTAGTATATTCATGAGGCTCATGAATGAGGTTTTTAAGACATTCATAGGTAAGTTTCTTGTAGTCCATTTAGATGACATATTGATAAATATTTATATCAAATAAGAACATCTCCATCATTTGCATTTGGTAATGAGAAGGTTCCAAGAGGAGAAATTACTAATCATTTTCAAGAAATGTGTGTTAAATAAGACAAAAGTGGTGTACCTTGGTTTTGTGATATCTCAAGGAGTATTTAATATGGATAAGGATAAAGTGAAAGACATAAAAGAGTGGTGAACTCCTAATATATCTATAGAGGTAAGAAGCTTTGAAGGACTTACAATTTTTACAAGAAATTCATTACAAATTTTAGTAGAATTTATGCTCTAATCATAGATGTTATTAGAGAAGACAAGAAAACGTTATGTGGACTAACTTAGAAGAAATAAACCTTTAGTTCTTGAAGATAAAAATCACTGAGAAACTCATCCTAACACTTCCATATTTTAATAAATTCTTCTAGGTGGAGTGTGATGTAATTAGAGTAACCATTGGGGTTGTACTAAGTAAAGAGGGTAGGCCTATAGCATACTTTAGTGAAAAACTAAATGATGATACAAATAAGTATTCAAATTATGATCTATATTTCTATGAAATGGTATAGTTTTTGAGTAATTAGAGGCATTATATAATGCCTAACGAGTTTATAATCTTCACAGATAACCATGTTTTACAATTCATCACTAGTCAACCCAAGCTCAATCAAAGGCATATGAAAAGGATAGAGTATTTGTAGAATTTAACCTTTACTATCTAACACAAGAAATGTCAAATTAATAAGTTGGATTATGCTTTGATTAGGACATTGTTAGTCAACAAAGTTTAGCTTGAGAGTGTAGGCATTGATTCTCTCAAGGAGTTATATGATAGTGAACAATATTTTCAAGAAGCTTATAAGGCTTGTCAACATCCAACCACCTTGAAAAAAGAACCATGGTTGAATTACATGAAAAAATATGGCTTATTATTCAAAGGAAAATAGTTATGTGTGCCAAAGAGTTCAATAAGAGAGAACTTAATCAAAGAGAAGAATTTTGGTAACATGTTAGGACATATTGGACTTGACAAGATGTTGGAACAACTTACCAAGCATTAATTATGGCCTAGAATGAAAGTAGAGGTAATAAGGTATGTATAAAGATGAAAATTTTGTCAAATTGATAAACGTAAACGTATAAATGGAAGTTTGTATCAACCATTACCAGTCCCAAACTAGTCATGGGACTCCATTGGTATGGATTTTGTCATGGGGATGCCTAGAACTCAAAGAGTTTATGCTTATATCTTTGTAGTGGTGGACATGTTTTATAAAATGGCACACTTTATACCTTTAAAAATACCAATTATGTTGCACACTTGTTAAAATGTATTCTTCAAAGAGGTTGTTAGACTACATGGTTTTCCATTCAATATCATATTTGATAGAGACACCAAATTTGTTGGTCACTTTTAGAGGACCTTATGAAAGAAGCTTGGAATAAATTTGAATTTTAGTTCAACATAACACCCTTAGATTGATGGATAAATTGAGATGGTTAATAATATATTAGGCAACTTGTTAAGGTGTTTATCAAGAGACAATCTCAAGTAATGGGATTTGATACTACCACATGTAGAGTTTTTATTCAATGACTCTTTTAATAGGAGCATTGGCATGATTCCATTTTATGTCTTGTATGTTATGAATCCAAGAGGAGTATTTGAATTGAGATACTTGATCAAAATAGATGAGAGTGTTAAAGGATAAGAGTTTTATGTGGCTATGCAAGAGGTACATAAATAAGTGAAATGACAACTAGAGACAAGTGTGAAGAAATACAAGAAACAAGTAGATTTGAAAAGAAAATAAGTTAGTTTTGACATTGGTGACTTGGTTTTGGCTCACTTGATAAATAATAGGTTTCTAAAAGGTGATTATAACAAATTAAATATGAATAAAATAGGTCCTTTCAAAGTTCTCAAGAAGTTTTCTAAAAATTCATATGAGATATAGTTGCCTAGTGGAGTAGGCATCTCTCCAATTTTTAATGTTTTAGACATATATCCATTAAATTAAGGTGATTATTAAGAGAAAAAACCTTTAGGATAAATTATATTATTTAAAGAGTGGGCAATATAATTTCCATTAGCCAATAATGAAGAGTTAGAGATGATATTGGATAAGAATATTGTCAAGAAGATAAGAAACAAGGAGTATTTCCAATATCTAATCAAGTGGAAACATCATACTAATGAAATCAAACACAATGTAAATATATTTGGATACCTCATGAATAGAATTTCATGAGTTTATTTTCTACCCCTTAGGAGTATGATGCAAGAACATCACTCTAAGCTTGAATTATTATTTGTTTTGTTCATTTTTGGATTGATTAAGTTATTTTAGAGGTCATTTATATTTTTAATATTATTTAAAAGGTTTTATGGGTCATAACACACTCTTTATAATCACTTACAAGTTTTTAGGTTAGTTTATGTAGGCTAGAATTTGAATTTGGTAGTTTCCTACCAAAATTCAAATTCAAATTTTTGAATAAGAATCTTTGGTTTATGAGACTTTTATATAAATTATAGTGGTTTTTAGGAGTTTTTATAGTTATTTTAAGTTTTTTAAGTTTTATAAAATGTTTATTAATGTCTATTTTATATAGGATAACCTCTTTTGTCTTTTTGATCATTGTTCTATTATGCAAATGCACTTCAAATCTAATCAAGACCTGTGTTGGGAGGTTATTGAGTAGTTAGAGGGTTTTTTAGGAATATATAATGTTTTGTGAAGATATATTTAATTCATAATTTTTAATTAATAATAAATTTTAAAGTCTCCAATAATGATAAGGAATAAGACATAGGCCTAGGAATAAAATATTTACATAAATTTTATGCAAGTGAATGTATGTTTTAACTATCAATCAAATTTTATTACTAATGAGAGATTTGAGTCTTTGTAACACTGATTTAAAATTTAAAATTATATAATTTAATTTTATTAGTTATTATTTCAAGTTTTCATATTGATAAATACTGATATCTAACAATAAAATAGGGTTCTTTCAACTTATATACACAGTCAAGTAAAATGTTGCATTCTCAATAGGGAATAGAAGACCTTTATGTTATTTATGTGTTTTTTGTGTAAAATAAGTCATAAATAAGTGGTATAAATTTAATTAAAACTATTTTTAGGATATAAAATTTAATATATACACATACACAACCCATTTCACAAAATTTGCTAGTGCAGGCATGTACCCTACCTTTTTTGGGTGCTTCTACAGGTAAGTTTGTGGTTTCTTGAGTATTTTGTCAAACCAATAAAGGTGTTTCATATTATTTAGTTTTATAAAACTCTTAACATACCTTTTTAAACTTTAAAAACTAATCAAAAATCCATTTTGTTCCTTAAAATCCAAATTTGCTCTTACTCAACATGTGAGCAAGATATGTTGAAGAGTTGAGACCATTTCATGGATTGGGTATAAGGGAAGTGAATGAGAGACTAAAAATTGGTATATTTTATGGGTTTTAAATTATAAAGGTGAATAAAACACTATATTTAAATTTTTTTATGTGTGGATTTGTATAAATCCAAAACACTATGTTGGACCTAGGAAATCTAATTGCTTAAGAGAAGGGTTGAGATTTTGTAATTTTTTAGATAGTAAGAATCCAAAACTTGGTATGATGATGTAAAACCTTAATGGGTATCTAAAAATTATATTTTTTGATTTCAAACTTTGTGTGTTCAAAAATAACCCCAAAAAACTACTTCAAGAGGGTTACAAGAAGAGGCGTAAAAAGAGCAAGAACTTGAAAATAGAAACCTTACCTTTAGAGTTGGAATATTAAATTTTTAGGGTTGTTATAGGAAGATAATAGGTATCTAAATATCCATTTTTATATATTTAACCATTTTTTTTATAACATTTAAAGTAGTGACTCAAGATGGCTACTAGAGGTTGTTTTAAGAAGGTAAGATTGTGTTTTTGGTGCTTTTGACTAACTCCTCTACATCACTTCTCTTATTCAATTGGATGTTCATATTGAATTCCAAGAACTATTACTACCCTATTGGTATGAATTTATTTAATACACCCATGCACTATAGAAGGTAATATATAGATTTTGTGTATCTAGGGTCATCTTAACAATATATATATATATATATAATAGTCATGTATATGGTATAACTGAGAAGGTGGTAAGCACATGTGTTAGACCAAACTATAAAGTGAAATCAATCTCACCAATAACATGTTGTTATGTATCATTGAATGCTTTGATGGTTTTAGTTGAAGGGTATAAATCATCATGTGTATATCCAAAATGTGTAATAGTGCTATGGTACATACATTCTCACTGGAACCATTATCAATCATAACACTATGTATAGTTTGATGGTCAAGGTATGCTCGAATAAATAATGAATGAATATTTGAGTCATCATCCACTATTTCATTGTCATCAAATGTAATAGAAGCTCTCTAAACCATATGATATATCATTCATGTATAAGTATTAATAATCCATCTAATGGGTGACCATAATATAATGGAGGAGGATATGAATTATATGCCATTTTCACTTCTAGATCTTTCTTAAAATGATTCTGTAAAGGATTGTTAAATATCTTATGTTTCTAGTGATTACTAAGTTGTGAACCTAAATCCTTTAGAATATCATCAAATTAATATTTTGGTCATAAATGAGGTCTTATATCTTATAATTCAAGGTATAACATTTATTCATAGAAAGCCCAGGGCCTTGGTGATAGTCATAATATGCATTATCATCATATCCTTTGGGTAGAGGTCAACTCATATAAATCTCTATGAGATGAGGGAGAGATATACTCCACAAGTTTCAAAAGTAAATAGGATGAAGATTTGGGTAAATGTGTAAATTTTCTCTTAGGTGCATTAGATAAAATGAACTGATTAGGTTTTTGTGACATTGCATTAAACATTTTGGTTTTTTTCTTTTTAGGTCTTGTAGGTTTCACCTTGTAGCTTGGTTTGATATGAAACTTGGTATTTGATGTAGTTATTTCATTTTTTAAATACTTAAGTTTGTTCAAGTAAATAAGTTTCATTTCTTGATCTCAAATAATATGGCATAAGTCATTAAACAATTTGAATTTTTCAAAAATAATGGGCTCATTTAATGGGCCAAGAAAAATTTTCTTTAAGATATCTTAAAGTTCTCTATCTTCCATTAGAGTTATCATTTTGGCCAACATTATTTTATAGCTCAAAACATATTCAGTAATAGGTTCATTGGTGCATTTTTTGATCTTTGTAATTTGAACATATGACATATTTTTAGTGGTGTTGATAGATAAATGTGCTAGGAATTAATTGAATAGAGGTTTGATTACTTTTATTGATCATAGTGGTAAATCTAAAACCATTCTACAACATATTCCTTGATGCTCCTTGGAATAATTTGGTCAAAAGTTTATTATTAGATACATAATCAATGCATGCCATGTAAAAAGATCAGATATTTTGTTTAGGATCACCTTTTCCATCATAACATGTGAACATAGGTACAACAAAAATAGTTGGCAAAGGGTGAAAATATATTTTAGGTGAAAGAGGATTATGTAACACATCTTGTGAATCAATAGCATAAGGTGATTTCATATATTTTTTCTCAATATTAGTAACCATAGCTTGTAAAAGTTTTATAATTTGTACAAGGTGTTTCACATTTTGATCATTGGGGTTTGAAGTTTGGGAAGTCACCAAAGGAGGTGTACCCATATTTTGAGTTCATATGGGCATTGAGACTAATAATTGGGCTGAAGTGCTAATGATTCTCATGGAGGATGTAAAAATAATAGGATTTGTTTTGGGGAACAATGGTGTAAACACATAATTTATTCCCCCATTATATGTATAAAGTGATGATGTCATCAATGGGAGGCTCAGTGGTATAGAATTAGTTGTATTTCCACTTAAGGATTCACCATCACTAGGTAAGGATGGCTTAACCTTTACATGTTTACTAATTTCATCTCTTGTAACATACAAAAATGCATCCATTAAGGTTTTTTTTGTTATTGAGAAGATTAACTAGTGCTTCTTTATCTTCCATTTTGAAATTTTTTTTATGATTAACATTTTCCGTTGCTTATAAATTCAAAATTCAAAATTTTAAAAGAGAAATTTATATCAATTAAAAATTAAAAAATAGAAAACCCTAAGAGAATCTAGGGTTTAGAAACCAAAGGTCGGCTTCACCAAATGTTTAACTCTAAATTTAGATGGTGGTTGGTATAGGGTTAATAGTATATAAATACTTATAACATAAGATGATAAACTAATTTATATAGAGCTACTTAATAGAAAACCCAGATAAATAATGTTATGAATTTATACAACTAATATTGCTAAAAATAGTAAAGTACAATTATTGAAAGATATTTAAATAAATAGGAAATAATTGTAAATTATTGATTTATTGTGCATACATAGATATAAAATAGAAATAAGTGTGGAATATGTTAAGTAAGTGTTTTGGATAAGTCATCATATTATAAAAATTGTACTTATGTGACCATAGACATTATCATTAAACCTGGACACTACCATTTATGTTAGTCTCTAACTATGACATAGGTGTCTAGTACAAAATAATTACTCAATATAGATGTGACCAAATTCATTGTTCTATTTTTTTGCCTTTCTACTTATGTATTTAGATCTATGATATAGGTCATCACTCTTTGCTAATTAATCAAACCCTAGTTATTCACCATTCTTCACCCTTGGAATGAGTTTACAAAAAAATGGGTTAATGGGATCATGGAGTTGAACTACCCTAAAGATCCCTCTATCAGTGAGCACTACCTACATAACCAATACTCCAAAGAGGGCTTTAGACTTATATATTTCTCCCCTATGTGTGGTAAATTGTGTGTGTATAAGGGTTCAATATATTATATGAATATGTATATAATGATCTAGCTTGTAATTTCGTAAATATCACTCATGGATTATTATTTAAATGATTTAGACCTATAATATGAATCTTCCTAGGATTAATATGAAAATATATTTGAATAGGGAATAATAGAGTGATTGTGAAATTATTTTTTTAACTTTAGTAGGTGTTTACTTGGTATTTTCTAAATTATGAATGAGAAGGTTTAGACTTGTATTTATACCACACCTTTTGAAAAAATATCAAGGTAGCATTTAATAAGATAAGGGGGTTAACCCATAGGTTTTGAATTGTTTTAAATATATATGACTATTATAAACTAGACATTAGATAAGTATTTGGACACTGCCATCAATGATAGTATCCCTTTGTGGCTAGTAGTGTCCAAAAGACTAAAAAATAGGTATGTATTTAAAACTAATAGTGAAGGATGTTTATCAAGTTTTAATATTTTTGTGCGGTGTAGGCGACTTGGGTCATCAGAATGATATGTATCAAACTAAGAGATTATAATTTAGGCATAATGAGATGGTGAATGCAAGCCTTTCTGTAATAAGGAGGTCTATAACTAAATGGTATAGTCCTAATTGATATTTATCAAATTTATAAGATTGATATGTTATCTACACATTTAATTTATCTTTTTATATTTATAAATTATAGAATTTACCCATGGATTAAGTTACAACAAGAATATCTATTTTTATCATTACTAGTCATTGGAAAGAATCAAATGAAAAAAATGGATGTTTACCTTGAAATTATTATAGATGAGTTAAAAAAAATTGGAATGGGATTCATATGTATGATCTTTCAATAGCACTAAACAATAAATTTTTTAAATGCTAGGAAACTATTTTTTTATAAATCCATGATTATCTAGGCTTATTAGTTTGTTTAGGTTTGAATAAAAAGGGAGATAACATATGCCCAAGGAGTGGTGACCAACGATGTTTAATGTACTATCATGATTTGAGAAAACATTTTTATAAATGCAATATATTCAGGGGTGTATAAACACCTCATATTCTCTACATACTAATGATTTATGTTATGTAACTCATCAATCTCCTTGAATGCATGTCCTACATAGTACACAAGGATCAAGGTGGGATGGATCATGATACTTTGTGAGATATTCCACCATGATCATTTGTTATATCTTCTTATATTCATTATAATTTTATCTACTTAATATAACCTCGATATATCCCATTAACCCTCCTTTTCCTCCTCATACTCATGTGTGTGATCCTTTTTCCTACTAACTATGCCCTACTAAGTTAGTTATATATCATTCAATGTATTTCCTGACTAACTCATCCTTATATAGTTATTATTATCTCTTCCATCCCTATTTTTATGAGCTTGGTCAAGCTGATGTAGGACTATTTTTGTGCATTTTCATTTCTACTGATTTTGTCATAATAGGTCCATTAGCTTGATCTAAATTTTAAGTATTTGATCCATATATATAAGGTTTCCAAATATCATTTTTAATAAATTTTTTATGTATTTTAAACCTAAGAGTTATAATATTAAGGAAACTATTCAATAATTCAAATGATATAAAATATGGCATCAAATATACTAACTTCAATTGAAAAGGGTTAATTGAAATTTTGATTACCTAATTTAGAAAAGACAAAGCAAGATAATGATAATGAACTTAGTTATTTATAAATTCCTATTTATCACATATAACATCTCCAAATATATAAGTTCTCTGTATGGTTTTCTTTAATCCCTCATATCATAAACAAGAGATAAAAACTAACCTATACATTAACAATAAAGTCAGCCACCTATGGTAGTTAGAACTATAAATATTTACAAGTAGTATCCCTAAACACAATGGGGATTTGATAATTTTGGGAACATTTCACCTACAACGTGATTTTTTATGTGCACACCACTCTAATCATATGCTAAAATACATGTATCATGTATCTTATGTCCAAACCCTAGTGATTTTGACCACAAGGTGCCCTTAAAAAGGGGTTATAATTTTGGGATGGTTTGACCCAAACCACTCACCACTTAATGGATAATAATTTCATATATTCCAATACTCTAAATATTTATCAAACCACATGTAGTTATTCTACTTATATGTGTGTGTGTAACATATTGAAAATTTTATAATGCAATGTTATCTTTTGATATTTTATACTTAGCACCATGAAAATTTGACTTTGTGTATTCATATTATATTTTATGAACTACTCTAGGGATAATCCTTGAATTTTTTGAGATTTGCATGCATTTTTTATGATTTCTCAAGAGAGTGTTAGGTGTTTTCCCAATGGTCTTCAAGTATTCTGAGTGATTCCCAATAATATAATGGCCTTAGGAGTGATTTGTTTTTATAAATACTCTTACTTTTTTGTAATTTTGACTGACCCATGAAATGTGTTTATGATAACTAAATGGAGACTTAATAATTTAAAAAATAGCATTTGAGGGAACCTAGACACTATCAGTTGAGGGTGACATGTGACAATTGACACTATCTAGATTTATCGATAATATCTTAAAAATGTAAAACATAAATATTAAATATGGAGATAGTCTGTATAATATTTTTTAAGGATCATGTATGGAATTAACTAATCCCAAATAAATTTATTTAGTAAATAAAGTTGGATAATCTTTAGATGATAGACTGATAGAAGGAAAGGATGCTCAAGAGACAAAATATATGCACAATATCCAAGCATGTCAAACTATGTCAAAGTTGATGTTTACAAGGTTCTAAAGACCAAATTTATGTGTTTACAGATGCCCCCTTTTAATATACTATTGTAAATGCTAAACTAGAATGATAAAATAAGTGAATTTGGTCCCCATAATAAGTGCACTTGTGTTGATATGTATGTTCAAAAGGTATCATTCACTCCACATAAACCCTGCAAGAAA
Source organism: Torreya grandis (assembly GCA_037957365.1). Lineage (NCBI taxonomy): Eukaryota > Viridiplantae > Streptophyta > Pinopsida > Cupressales > Taxaceae > Torreya > Torreya grandis. The sequence continues at coordinate 822,299 of JARHVA010005036.1, read as the reverse complement.
CATGTACAATTCAATATATCCTCATAAAAATTATGAATAATTGAAAATTTGTAAATTGAAAATATAAGGAATGAATACACTTGATAGCATGCTAATCAAAACTTATACTTCTTTAACTTGATTAAATATAACCATGGGGTGATTATACCCCAGATAAATGCAATTGTTAACTATCCATTTTGAAAAGGTTATGTTATAAATTGAGCAACGTAAAACCTCAACCACACTATCAAGGGTTGATAAAACACCCTTTTTAGAACCCCAAAATTAGGTTCTTATGTAAAAGGATCAACCATTATAGATGGATATAGATCCAAAGTACTCACATAATTACCATCATTCAATATAATTCCATCATTACTCAATATATAAAATAAATTAAAATGTTTTCATGAACAAATTTCCATTCCCTATGTGCTCCATTTTTATTCAAAATGATGGGAAGATAATGTCTTGGATATAGAGACAAACATGTACTTCATGACTATCATCTTAAAAAATAGATCTTTGTCACATCTATGACAAAGATCATTTCACTAGTCAATGTGAGTTAATCCTATAAATTAAAAATCACATGAATAATATCACCCTAAAAGAAGAAGAGATTGACTATATAGGACAAAGAAAAGGGGGAAACATACCTCCTAATCAATATCCCAACTAGTTTGTTCCTTGATCTCCTTGGCCTACTAATCAGTTAGTTGAACCATGATCTACTACACAACAATGGGGACCATATATCCCACAAGAATAGATTAACCAACCATGGTCTAACTCACAATGGGATAACCAGTATTAATAACCATGGATACATCAATAGTTTCAATAAAAGTGGATTCCTTAGAAAAATTGTATTTAGAAATTTCAAGGCCAGAGATAAATGCACAAATTAAAAATCCTTATTGTTTGGCCCTTACAATACTACTCAAAAACCTTAAACATAGAAGATAAACCAGCCATAGTTACTTTCTTAGCCTATGGCAAACCTAAAAAATATTAGATATGGAGCTCTTATCTATAATGTGGAATTAAAAAAACATGGCCTCACTTAACATAATCAGTTGTAATAATATTCAACTTCATTAAGGAAAAACTTTTCTAAAAACTTCTTCCCCCACTATTATTGAATTATCAAATGAAAAATAAGGGTAGGTTTCTCCTCAAAAATAATTTCAAGATGACAAACCAAAAATAAAAACTCAAGCTGGTTTGCCACTAAATCCATTCCTAGAAAGACTAAAGGAGAAAACAACATGCTAGGAAATACTTCATGTAACTGAATCTTATCTCATCTAATAAATTAAACCCCTGAGCATTAAAATTCCACTATTACAAGACATTCAAGATTTACTTGGGCTTAATAAAACTATTAAAATATACATAAAAACTTTAAGATGAAAATGAAAAACCCAAAACCATCGAAGTTGATGGTAAATTAGTTGATCTCTTTATATGAAGACTTAGTCCACCTAAATATGGAGACCCACATAATCTAGTAGTAATAATATCAATTGGAAAAATTAGAATACTAAATGTTCTAATAGATTTAGGTGATGTTGTTAAAATTAGGCCTACTAACATGATAAAGCAATTGTTCCTAACTAAATTATACGATTACAAATTGATGATTAATAATTATTAAACCAAAAGGTATCATTGAAGAGGTTTTAGTCACCAAATAAACTTTTGAATATCATGTGGACTTCATGATAATTTAGTGAGGAACCCAAAATATTGAATATTCACTAATCTTGGGAAAACCTTGACTTGATAAAACTATTGCCTTCATTAATTATAGATTAGGGAACATGACAATATCAAATGGGTTTAATCCTACCAAAATCTCTTTATATCTACCTGTAAAACCCTACTATGACTCTCATAAAAAAAATTGGATGGATGAACTTGATGAAACTAATAATGAAGCAATTATTTCTTCCCTGGTGGTTATCACAGTTTAGAAACACATGTATGAATTAAGAGAATATCATGACGACGGAAATGATCAACTAATAAATTTTTAGCAAGGCATTATTAGCTATGCACAAGATAGTCAACATTACTCTTTAACTTATTTGCATTTCCCCTTGGCAAAGTTCATCCCCACTAGTGAGATGTTTTTTAAAATCATAGTAGCTTTTAACATGTAATATTACTCTTGTCCACTAAACTCATTGATGCATGAATTTCCAATAGTTAATTCAATTTACCCTAGAACTAAGTAAATTACAATCCATCCAGTAAAAATATTGAAGATCAACAACTAGTTAACAAATAAGCAAGAGTCCAAAATCTTCATATTTATGTAATCACATTCAAAATATTCTATGTGGGACTATAATGATATAAGATTAATTCATACAGACATTTGCACACATCACATTTATTCAAAAACCATGAGACATTGTGAGACAACATCAATAAATAATAAAGCTTGCACTCAAAGATATTATTAAAATTAAAATTGAGAAATTATTATAGGTAGGATTTATATATCCCATTTAGGATAGTCAGTGGGTTTTTCCAATAATTATAGTACCCAATAATAATTGAAAATCAATAATTTTGTGGATTATAAAGGGATTAACAAATAAACATGGAGAGATTATTATCTCCTACCATTTATTGATAAAGTTTTGAATAATTTGGTTGGGAAGAAATATATTTATTTCATAGATGGTTTTAATAAACACAACCAGATACATATAGCACCAAAAGACCAAGACAAGAATACCTTTAATTTTCCTTGGGCCAAATTCATAAATAAAGTCTTACCTTTTATATTTTGTAATGCCCCTGCTACTTTTCTATGCACAATGTCATCCATATTTATTGAACTAAAAAATGATTGTTTTGAAATGTATATGGATGATTTCATAGTGCACATAATCTTTTTTTATGAGGCTCTCATGAACTTATAAAAAGTACTCATTAGATATGAGAAACATCAACTATCTCTAAACCATGAGAAATTCCTAATAATGGTGGATCAAGGTATTGTCTTAGGACATCATTTCATTTCTATAAGAATCAAATTATACCCTAAATAGATTTAATTAATTACACACCTTCCTCTACTAAAAAATCAGACCAATGTAATAATTTTCTTGGGATATAAAGGTTATTATAGGATGTTTATTGTGTACTCTATCAAGATTGCAACACCAATTTTTTTATTACTTGATAAATATTGTGAGTTCTGATGGAAAGATAAATGCAAAAAATACTTTGAAACAATCAAATAAAATCTCATTTCTACCCCTATATTAAGATGACCAAAATGGGAAATTCCTTTTTTATGTCCAAAATGATGTGTCCAATAAGGTAATCTTGGTAAAAAGAAAAAGAAAAAGAAAGGGGTTGGATGTATGATATATATTACATTAGAAAAAATATGATGCCAACTAAGATAAATTAAACAACCACTTAAAAAGAGTTCCTTGGTGTCATTTACAACATCAAAAAATTCATTCATTCTATTATTGGAAATGAATTAATAGTGTATAAAAACAATTAAAATATTAGATATCTAATGAATAAACCTATAGTTGATGTCAAAATTGATATATGTTTGTTACTCTTACAAGAGTTTAATGTAACAATATTTGACAAGCCTAAGAAGGATAATGTGGTTGCATATTTCTTGTCAATAATTAATATTTTATAAGAAGATGAACTAGTTGAATATGATTTTCTATATGAGCATTTGTTTGAATTTTCAACAAACTCATCATGGTTTGCAGATATGGCCAACTATTTGGCCACAAAGAAGTTTTCATCTATTTTCAAAAAAAATAAATTAACTATCTTGTTAAGGAAAGTTCAATGTTTAAATGACTCAATGGGATTTTAATTAAATGTGTACATAACTTAATTTTGTGTATGTGTACTAGAGGATGAGATCTATGTATAGATACTATATTTATGCACCATAAGTCTATGTGCATTATGATTGAGACTAGTATCCTAAAATCTTGAAATAGGTGAAGTCTGAAATATGGTAGAACCCTTCAAAACCTATAATTTGAATCGTAAATCTTAGAGGTCTAAAACCCCTCTCAAACATCCTAAAATTATATACATAAAATATAACTTAAAGTATAAAAAAGTAAATGTCTATATATAAATGTAAACTTATGCTTTAATGTTTATGTATATACTACAATATTCACCTATGGTAATTACCTAATCACCATTGTAATTCTCTTAACTACCCATAATCTTAAATATATAAACAAAATCCATTATAACAAAGTAAATAATGCCCTTAATAACTTCCCTCATAATTTAAAACCTTGAAACAACTTTAGGTTATATTTATCGAGCTCAGCACATGTTTGAAAACAATCAAATCTCACCTAAGCCTAAAAAGGGTGAATTAGTGATGATTATATTGTGATCGATGCCAATTCTCCTAATCAACATTGATTCTTAAAAACCTAGACATCCCTTTGGTTCAAGACTATGAATTTTGATCCTAAAAGGCTATTAAATTTTTCTTAAGAAAATTACAAATGTTTACCTGACCCCATGATGGTGATAAGCATTGCATTCTATAATTTTAGATATCCACCAAGAGGAAAACGATCAATTTATCCTCCATCTGTTATCACCAACCCAAATTATTTGTAAGGTAAGTTTATTACTTTGTTTTATTTAATCTTCTATTATGTTTATTTCCTTTCTATATTTCTATTATAATGTCATGAACCATCCTAAATCCCACTAATATTATCCTCAGTCATCCTTTAGGTTTCTATTTATAACAGTGTGTAGTTTAAACAGAATCGATGCCGATTCATCTTAATCAACACCAATTCATAAAAATTGGCACCAATTTTGTAGGATCAACATCTATCCCTACATCTTGTTTTAGAACCTAAGCTTGTTTTAACAACTTGAATAAATCTTAATAAAAATATTTATATCTATTAATCTTGATCATATGCATCTATTTATCTTGTTTATCTTATCCATCTATCTTAAATAATATAATGTGTTTATCTTGTTAAATATATTTAGCATGATCTATATTTCATTTATCCATATTATCCACTTAATTGTGAAAATAACGAGTTGAGATCCACTTGAGGAAGTTTACAACTTCTTGAGAATGGTTCCTAACTAGGTAACTCACCCATCTATATATTAATCTTTTTTGTGTAATTTGTTTATTTATGTGCAGGTTATTCTTCTAATCCAAAAAGAAGTTCCCTCAGTCGTTGGATTCAAGCGGTGTGAAACCATCTTTGTATCTCTAGGTATTCATCATAAACCCTGTATTTCATTAAGTTTTTAGTAAGTTAATTAAATTTAAAATAAAAAAGAAAAACTACTATAACATTTTAGCATGCCCACTGGGACCCTTAAGGTCTCATTTTTCTTATTATAGTTCATTATGAATTTATCCATTCTCCTCCCTTTCTCTTGATTGTTGTCTTCATTCAAAGTAAAATCCAAATTTGTTTTTAATTTATTTTTTAAAGGTTAAAAATAACAACATCCATTCTTTATTGATTAGGTAATTCATATATAATAATCTATTTGGGTTAAATTTATCATAGCAATCACTTCTTACACATACATACCAAACCAATTACAAAATAAACTCATCAAACATTGACATAATGGAACCAACTAGGATTTCATCACCTAGTTGTAACCTTCTTCCTGGTTATCCTACTTTAATTTCATCACCAAGGGGAGAACCAACTCAGTACATTGACTAAGTATAAACCCTAGTTCTTCGATATATACTGGCTAAGCACCTGATACCCTTACACTATAGTGTATGAAGTGAAGGGGTAGGCCTCAATACCAAGCATGTATTGATTCTAGTATAGAGATATTTTGAGCTTAAACAAGCCTAAAACCATCTCTAGATTTCCATTTCTTATAAACCTCATTAACCTTTTCCTTATGACACTTTAAAGTTAATTTCCTAAAAAAAGTAAAAATCTTTTTAAGTACATTTTATAGTGTGTGTGCCTTTTTTCACTAAAGAAAGATAAATCAAAACAATATTATTCTTGTTTGTGTTATGTTTTGTGATTTTATTTTTATTAGCATTCATCTTCCTCAATGGAATAGTCACTAATCCCCCCTACATATCTTGAATCCATCAGGGATAATCCTCTACAGTTTTATTTACAAGGAGACCTTGGGTTTGCTAGCATTTTAGATAGCAACCCAATAGCCCTTAACCCCTATCTCACATTGTAATCAAAACATATCCTTGTTTATCCTCTTCCTTAATCTGATCTATTTAGACATATACTACCCCTAGAAGGATCTGATAGACACTTGGTGGATATGGTTTCAACCATGGGCCCTCAAATACCACGACCACCAACTAGTCCTCATGTAATAAATAACACCAACATAATACCACCACCAAAAACTAGTAGTCCTCCTATTTACACCACTAATGTTGGAACAAAACAAATACCCTTGATATTATCCAATCCTTCCAAAACTACCCTTCAAACCCATAATCCTATTACTTCACAACGTGTGTCTCATAGACTACTAACAACCCCCTTACAAAACCTAGCATTTTCCATACCTATGACATTACCACCAATCCAGACACATGTGGCCACTACTCCTCAACATCTAATACCTCCACCATAATCCTCTCAATAAATACCTCACAAATATCAATATGTGTCATCTTTCAATCCATCATGTCATCAATCCATACCCTCCCAATATCATTGTTATGTTACCTGAACTCCATCAATCAACACCACGACCATTGGTTACCCCTAGCTCAATTTATTCCCATATCATTACCTCCTCAACAACATCTTCAACAAAATTTCATCCCTGCTAACATCTCAAGTGGTCTTCCCCCACATGATCTTTAAATGGACATCATTCACATCCTCATGGATAGAATGTCCCATCTAGAAGCATCCACCATAGGAAATAAATGTATACCCTCTTATGAATAAATATGAAATGAGCCTATAGACCCAATAGTCCCTATCTGACCATATCTTATGCAGTGGAAATTACCTAAATTTACCAAATTCCAAAATAAGGAATATCCCTAATAATACCTTAGGGAATTCAGGCATGTGTGTTACCTCATATCCCATGATGATGCCCTTCTCTTAAGAACTTTTCCAACATCATTAGTTGGACCAGCTTTGGATTGGTATAGTTCCATTACCCAACACTCTCTATTTTCCTTTAGTCAATTATCTCAGATTTTCCTAGAGCATGTTTTGATAAATATCACAAGGAAAATAACCATCACTAACTTTTATGTTATCTGACAATTTGAAGATGAATCTGTTACCAAAATTTTCACAAGATGGTGTAACATTATCACTCAATTGTCCTTTTTTCTTCCCTAAATGGAACTTATTGAATTATTTTCTAGGTCTTATGCTAGGCATATCTCATCTACACTCCAAATGCAATCCTTTAAAACTTTTTATGAAGCCTTTGTTATGGCTTGAAAACTAGAAATTGAATCCCTCGATCAAGGTAAAGTCATATTGTGGAACCAAAATGCTGAATTATAACCTGTTAAGGAATTCAACAGCCCCAAGCCAAAGGGCACTACCAATGTTCTAGTTCTAAGTGTTTCCCCTCCATTGACACCTAACCATTCTATTCATTACACTTCCTAGACATAACCTCAAAGAGCACCCATGTGATTTCCCTTGAAAAAGTATACACCTTTAGTGGAATCTTACACTTCCATCCTTGATAATATTTTGAAGGCCTCTATCATAGATATTTCTCTAATTGGGACTACTAATAATTCCTATCCTAAAACCAAGTTGGTATAATGAAAATTAATTATGTGCCTACCATCGTGTAATAGGTCATGATGTTAATAGATGCCACTACTTCAAAAGTCTAGTCCAAAATATTATCAATAGAGGGGAAATTCAATTAGACAACCCCAATGCTCCCTCAAATAATTTCTTATAAATCCCTAGAAAACCATTTATTATTCATCTCTCATCAAAATTTGTACAAACACACACTGAAGATCCCCACTAATAGGTAACTCACATGATCAATACTATCAAAGATAAACTTCTACCATAAGAAGTTACTATGTCTTTGGACTCATCCCTTGAAATATAAAACCTCTCTACATGAGATACCTTAGAGGTAAAATAATCTGAGCCAATTGAAACCATCCACATCACCCATTATAACCTCATTTATCTCATTACATGGGATCCCCCAAAGGAGGAGTATTCTAAAGATATTTGTAACTCCACTCCAAAAATAGAAAATAAAAAGGAAAATCCAAATAAATGGCTTGGTATCCTAAAAAAAGAAGCTCTCCAACACCCACCTATAATATTTGATCTCCCATAATCATCCAAAGGTAAAAACATTAAATCAAGTTATAATAATATCACTAACACATCTAATAGCATTAAAAGGGGAAAATTAACAATTCATCTAATCCAAAGTAATCCATCTATTTTAGGACCTCACCCTTTGGCCAAATGGTCTATCATGATCATTGAGTCACCCTCTAAAGGACCTATCCAAAATTACCCTCATCTCTTACCTTCAACCAAATCCTCCACCTATAAACACTAAAATATTTCACTTAAAGACACAAAGAAAACACACCCTGAGAAGCCTATCCAAATAACAAATACCAAATCCAAATCATCTCAAAAATTTATACCCCAAAAGGATTATAAGTCAAAATTAGACCCATTAAGAGTTTCATACACTACCATTCTTAACCAAAATTTTCAAGAAGCCCTCATTTCTTTACCACCCATCAAACCTTTAAGTCCCCACACTAAAAACTTCCATGGTATAGAGAAGATAAAGTGTGTGCCTACCATAGGAATCCTAGCCATGATATTGAAGATTTTCATGCATTTAAAGCCATATTTAAGGATATTTTTAAGGACATTGAAAATTTAAATGAGTGATTTTACCTTGATCCCATATTTGACCAGGAAACATAGCTCAATCCTTATAGCTCTTCATAAGAGTTATCAAAGAAGACCCAAAATCACTCACCAACCTCGATAAGTAAACCATTCCTATAGATAAACACCATTGATATAGATAATATCATAGACACAAATATATAAAGCTCAAAATCCAACCAAGGCTAATGCACCTATCATAGGGGCCCATGCCTCTACAATACATCATTGCCTCAAATATGCATATAAAGGCCAAACCTACACTATCCCAATAAACCTACATCATTTTAACAACTCTCACTAGGGGAGTATTGCTTATCAAAACTTGATACCCATACGACTCCTCAAATGTATGGTCATTCTACTCAATAATATTCTTATCACCCTATCCTCGAAGAGGTTACCTCCCTTAGGTTCTTCTCACCTTCATACCCATTTAATGTATAGGGGATAGATCGATCCTCCTCATAAATTAGCATGTCATAAGTATGAGAAAAGAGTAATCAAGGAAACTTTGTTCCTAATTTACTTGGATATTATGGATTTAAGGCATGCCATTTGGCATCCCTTGAAGGCAAACTACAAATGAGTCTCTCAGTGCTTTGTGTTTATGCTCTATTTATTGTTAGTAGTTTCGTTTATCCATAAATCAACTCAAGCTTCTTATTACTTATATCTATAAATCCCCACACATATATCCTATAATGATATAGAATTATGTGGTCATTTGATAACACTTTCTTCATGACCTCAAATGTGAGCACTTCGGTTTTGCTCATAGCATTTTTCTACTATATATGATCTACCTATATGTAGGATGGAGCCCAAAATCATTATTTCCCATAACAACAATCACAATATCACCTTATGTC